>JAWPHD010008559.1:0-113747 GCA_037043455.1 Cyrtodaria siliqua | reverse complement strand
TATTTTTATGAGGGTCATGTATTTTAACCGTTGACTGCCAAACATCATACCACTTGGCGCAAGTAATTTCAACTGATCTTTGTTTGAGAGGGTTTACACTTTCCAATGATAACATAGTTATCCATTTTCTAGGTAGTACCAACAAATTAAAACAAAAACGTCATTTGTCACTACAACATAAGCATACGTTGCTTTTAATAAAAAATACATTTATGATTATTATTTGAACAGATTGAAATAGAGCAGAAACTAAGTATGCCAAGAACATTTAGAAGAGTATATACAGGGAAATGTTGATTAATGAAAACGTACGTTACTATTTATATATTCGAGCTTATAAGTTTAATAGATGGCGTTATATAAATACAGGAAGTTAGTCATGCATTACAAGTGTTTATACTTATGGAAAGTGTTTTAAATTGCTGCTGCTTTAATTTCTTCAGTTTAACTAATGTTAAATAAGCATGGATTCTATAATTATATAGGACTGCTCATTATATTCATTCTTTTGATTTATTTGTTGGGAGTAATGGGGGTGGGGTATATATGTTTAGATATGCTTATATGAACACTTTCTTTGTTCCTTTTGTCAAGAAATAAAAATGAATAAATATGATTTTGTCGATCTTCTGTAATTCAATATACATGAAACCCTCACACGTATCCTTGTAATATACGTTACATAATATGCTAATTATATCGCAGATTGATTTATAATAAACGATTTTTTATCATTTACAAAATCATATTCTTTGTCTTTATCTTTAGTCTTTTTCTTTTTTGAATTAACCAACTATTTTGAAGAAGAAACACTTTTTGTTCTAATTTATTTCAATTTATTTCGATACAAACATGTTCAACAAATGGGTATTGTTAATTTGTCTTATTTACATGCTTTTTATGTATTCATAATTGTCTATTGTTGGGGTCATACTACATAAGAGAACCAAAATAATATGTATTGTTCACTTATTTTCTTAAAAAAACTTTCTTAATCAACACAATTGATGAATAAAGTATGTTATACAGAAATAAACACATACTTTATTCAACGACTTGCATTATGAAAACCACCATAATTAGATGATTGGCGTGTCTCATATAGTGTACATTAAAGCTACACATTTCCTATTTTAACTGGTAATAACTCATGAATATGAATGAGTCACGTGTGAAGTAGTTTCAAATCGACGAACACCCCAAAAGTCGGTATATAAGCAGAAATCGATTTGTAAAATTTCACATTTTTATTTAGCCTCCGTACAGGTAACATCGATAAATATACGGCTTCAGAATATATGTGATAAAAAAATAGTTGCCCGGAACGGGATGTTACCACAGCCTTGCACTTGTAAGTTGAAAAATGTACCCTGAAGCACTAGACCATGGCTATTTATTGGTATGTTGTAGTATTTTTAACGCTAAATAGGCATTACGTAATAACAAGCGCGCACTCATAAACTCATCAAGCTCTAAATAACAAGTCGAGATATGGTTGTTTGAGGGGAAGTATAAGTTTCATATTGGTAACATACAGTAGGCCTATTTCACCAGGCAATGTTAATTTACACGTGCGACAAGATGGACTACATATTTAATGATCCATCTTGACCTGCTTTCAAATATGTTAAGCTATTTTGCATAGTAATACATGGTAGTTAGTATACTATTTTACCAAGTAGCATTATAATTCAGTTGATAGAGCACCGGAGTTGAACTCAGAAGGTCGTGTGTTCGGGCCCCGAAAGAGAGCTAACTTTTTTTTCTGTAAAAATGTCTGTTACCTGTGTATAGGTAAGATGTGCACTTCAGTAAATGATTTCCTGCGCTATATTTGCTCGCTTAAATACCCGATTTCGACATCATGAGCTGGTGAACAGGAAGTTACAAATAAAGACACACCTACAAAGAAGATATCGATTGATTTAGAGACTCTGTAGCTTTAAGTAAAAATACATATAGAGAGGACATGTGTTTGTTTGGAGTGAACATACTCAATATAGCATTTATTTTCATCGAGAAGTGAGAAAACTTAAATTTTCACGAGTGCTTTAGAACGAGTAAAAATATGAGAATTTCCTCACTTCGAAATGAAAATAAATCATATATTCACGACAACCAACACATATTATATTTATTATTTACTCACATCCTTGAAACTTATGCAGAAAAATCATTATGCGCCAAAACAATGACGTCAATAACATCAACAACGTCAACAGCTGCATTACGTTGTTTTCTATATTTCATATGTGAATATAAACAATGCAAATATAAGGTTTTATTTTAATGATGAAATCCACTATTTTACTGGAAAGTATATAATAAAGATATCTGTTTAATTACGAGTTAAATTTTTTGAAAATTCCAAACATTATTTGCTTCGTTTTATTGTCCTTTTCATTGTTTGTTAATTTGCCAATACTTCTATATTTGAAATTGTACACAAACAGCAGCTATGCCAATGTTGTAAGACTATGATTATTATTCACAACAGCTATGCCAATGTTGTAAGATTATGATTATTATTCACAACAGCTTTGCCAATGTTGTACAACAGCTATGCCAATGTTGTAAGATTATGATTATTATTCACAGCAGCTATGCCAATGTTGTAAGATTATGATTATGATTCACAACAGCTATCACAATGTTGTAAGATTTAGATTATTATTCACAGCAGCTATGCCAATGTTGCAAGATTATGATTATTATTCACATCAGCTATCACAGTGTTGTAAGATTATAATTATTATTCAAAGCAGCTATGCCAATGTTGTAAGCTTGTGAATATTATTCACAACAGCTATGACAATGTTGTAAGATTATGATTATTATTCATAACAGCTATGCCAATTTTGTACAACAGCTATGCCAATGTTGTAAGATTATGATTATTATTCACAACAGCTATGCCAATGTTGTACAACAGCTATGCCAATGTTGTAAGATTATGATTATTATTCACAACAGCTATGCCAATGTTGTAAGATTATGAGTATTATTAACAACAGCTATGCCAATGTTGTAAGATTATGATTATTATTCACAGCAGCTATGCCAATGTTGTAAGATTATGATTATTATTCAATTCACAACAGCTATGCCAATGTTGTACAACAGCTATGCCAATGTTGTAAGATTATGATTATTATTCACAACAGCTATGCCAATGTTGTAAGATTATGATTATTATTCACAGCAGCTGTGCCAATGTTGTAAGATTGTGAATATTATTCACAACAGCTATGACAATGTTATAAGATTATGATTATTATTCATAACAGCTATGCCAATGTTGTACAACAGCTATGCCAATGTTGTAAGATTATGATTATTATTCACAACAGCTATGCCAATGTTGTAAGATTATGAGTATTATTAACAACAGCTATGCCAATGTTGTAAGATTATAATTATTATTCACAGCAGCTATGCCAATGTTGTAAGTTTATGATTATTATTCACAACAGCTATGCCAATGTTGTAGATTATGATTATTATTCACAACAGCTGTGCTAATGTTGTAAGATTATGATTATTATTCACAACAGCTATGACAATGTTGTAAGATTATGATTAATATTCACAGCAGCTATGCTATGATTATTATTCACAACAGCTATGCCAATGTTGTAAGATTGTGATTATTATTCACAGCAGCTATGCCAATGTTGTAAGATTATGATTATTATTCACGTACGTATTCATAATCAGCTCAATGTTTTTGAAAGCCATAACTCTATTCAATTCCTAATAAGCGCTGGGTATTTCAACTTACTTCAAATACCCAGCTTGAACTTGCTTGAACTTGCTTGATGCTGCCTTGATGGTTAGAGATTAGATCATGGCGGGTATTTCTTATTTACACTGTCCTGTTTTAATGGGATGACAGTAGGGTAAGTGTGAGGTTTGGTGCACCCTAGAACCGGTTTAAACACCCAGTGGACTACTTTGCCACTGACCGTTCCAAGGCGGTAGCCCTATTGTCAACCCTGTTGTATTTGTGATGTCGTTTGCATTTATTATTATTTTTGCCTTTGTCTGTTTGCGTGTTTTTGTTTCTGTGTTTTGTAGTTTACTGTCCTCCATGAATGTTACTTTCCCTGTCCGATATTTTTATATTTCTTCTTGCTTGAAAAGAAGCTCTGTTTTAATTTAAAGCTCTTGCAAAACCGATGAACATGCAGTGTTACATATATTCTGTTGTGAGTGTTGAAATCACACACGTGTGGATGTCATAAATACTCCAAGCTCTCATGTTTTCTTCAGTTGTACAGTTTTTAAAAATTGCACAATCCGATCAATGTAACAAAATATTACTTTGTGTTATGTCGCATATAATTATATAACTATCATGTTGACAAAACTCATTAATAATATGTAAATGACTGAAGCAATTTCACTTCATTCCTGTTCATAATTTATCACAACTGAGAGAATAGTTCATGGCGGGTGTTTCTTTATTTACACGGTCCCGTTTATTGGGATGACAGTAGGGTAAGTGTGAGGTTTGGTGCACCCTAGAACCTGGTTTAAACCCCCAGCGGCTTTTTTTGCCAATGACCGTTCCAAGGCGGCAACCACATTTTGTGTTTATGACGTCATATGCCTTTATTCCTTATTAACATTGCCATTCATGTTTGTCGTTTAGCGTGTTTTTGCGTGTTCTGTGAAAGCTGCATTTCCTGTTCGACTTTTATACTTATTTTCATTACAACTGCTAATGTGAAATACTTCCCAGTAAATGTTGTTTGTTGCATAATATATGTAAGAAACGAAACGACGTAATAGCAAAGTTTATATAGAACGATTTGTGTCGATCTGAAAACAAAAATGGGTAATTTATTCCCATAATAATGACAGTCGCGTAGCTAGACCATGTTTTGTCATACTCAGTTTTGACTGCAATACTAACAAGTCATTAACATTGCTTTAAAATGCATTGTTATTTTGTTTTCCTGTCAAAATCTTAGTACGCAGCTGCGCATCTGAGTACAGATGGCTAAGCGTTTGTGAACTTGTCCTTTCGCTGCCAAAGCTTTGCTTTTACGACAAGTGTACACCAAGATCAACATGCGCGAAACACTTCCAAAATTCCTCAACGTCAAATTCACGTGAAAAATTAATAACGTGAAATTCACGTTAAGTTCACGTGAAATTTACATGAAAAGGTAACAATTCACTAAAGTTAACTAACGTTAAATTATTTTTTAACGTGAAATTCATGTGAAAAAACCAACAACATGAAATTGTTAACGTGAATTTCACGAGATATGAGCTCTAAGGTGAATTTCACATGAATTTAACGTTACTTCACGTTAAATTCACATGAAACTGACGCTAGTTTTTTAACGTTAAATTTACGTTGTTGCTCGTTTCATACGAAATTCACGCGAAATTATTTTAACGTGAATTAACGTTAAGAAATGTTGATAGTGTATGTGCAGGCAGATCAGGGTTTACACTGTTTGCCACTCACTAAGAATATGTTAATAACACTTTACCCGGAATGTTTAAATTCGAATTTTAGCAGACGCCAATTGGAATTTGGCAGCGGAAGGGCTAAACAGTTTCAAATAACTGTTTTCAAGTTATATGCATGTGATGTTGGTGGTTATGTTTTCTACTTATATTCAATGTAAAGTCGTCTTTAAATTATTTACATATTTAATTAGCTTAATCAACATGATAGCTTAATCAACATGATAGTTATATAATTATATATATGCGACATATTACAATACGAATTGTCCAATACATACGATTCTTACGGATGCGGGAGGTATACAGTGTATATAATTATATATATATCCGACATATTACAATACCGATTGTCCAATACATACGATTCTTACGGATGCGGGAGGTATAGAGTATATATAATTATATATATGCGACATATTACAATACCGATTGTCCAATACATACGCTTCTTACGGATGCGGGAGGTATACAGTATATATAATTATATATATGCGACATATTACAATACGAATTGTCCAATACATGGATGCGGAAGGTATACAGTATATATAATTATATATATGCGACATATTACAATACCGATTGTCCAATACATACGATTCTTACGGATGCGGGCGGTATACAGTATATATAATTATATATATGCGACATATTACAATACCGATTGTCCAATACATACAATTCTTACGGATACGGGAGGTATACAGTATATATAATTATATATATGCGACATATTACAATACCGTTTGTCCAATACTTATGATTCTTACGGATGCGGGAGGCATAGAGTACTAGTTCTACCCAGGAAAAAGGGGGTGGTCAGCCAGCACCACTACAAATCGACCATTATATATATTCCAAAATATGCTGAAAATGATGTAAAACACCATTCAACCTACCAACCAACTACTTAAGTAAACATGTCGATTTTTCGAATGAAAGCGCACTGTGGCGTCTGCATTTTCTGCTTACATTGGCGTGTTCCTGACGCCGCATTAAAGCAGTTTTCAAAACATTGGTGATGTGATGAACACACTTATGACATGTGGTTTTGTCTACAACTTTGTCTTGTCGTACCCTTAACGGTTTGTTCTCTTGTTGCTCTGGCTTCTGTTGAGTCATTGAGTACTTACTTTGTGGCTTTCTAGGCTTTTGTTTATAATATTATATATATACATGATCATTTATGTGTCTTATTTATTTTGCCTATTTATGCTACCTTGTTTGTTAGAGATTATAACCTGGCGGGGATATCGTTATTTACACTGTCCCATTCATTGGGATGACAATAGGGTAAGAGTGAGGTTTGGTGCACCCTAGAACCTGGTTTAAACCCCCAACGGCCTTTTATGCCACTGACCGTTGGAATGTGTTAGCCCTATTGGCAACCATTTCGTGTTTGTAATGTCATATATTGCCTTTTATTCATCTTTATAGTTGTTCCTTGAATGTTACATTTTCTGTTCGACTTTTATATCTACTTTTGTATACTAAAAAAACCAGTAGACTAAAAACTTTTGAAAATCAAAAATGTTGCGTTTTTAAATGTACTGAGTATAGCATGTACACGTAAAAGCCAACAAAGTATGATGAATCAAGTGAGCGATCAATATTGACCATTGGAAAGTTATCACAGAGTACTTCTGCAGGAAGGGAACATGCTGCATTTCTTTACATAACTTATCACAGACGTCCTCTAATACAACTGGTGTGCAGTTTTTATAAAGTATGTTAGGTACTATACGTACTTGTTTCATAATTGTTCAGAGAACATGTATTTCACGTGCTTCATTAACTAAGTAACTATGTTAAGGCGTAATTACTAATATATTCCCCTCACACTTAAGAATCAATCACTTACAAGAAAACGGCGCATACATGATGCAGGTCAAGTGCGATCCTGGAATGATTAAATGGGGAAACACAAACTGGAATAACATAGCAATGGATAACCGAAACTACACGATTGATAACAAGTACTTCCGATATTAAAACGAAAATAACACTCCATAATTAAGTACGTACTGTAAAACAGCGGCCTGTAAGTACTGCACTCTTGACTGTAATTTAATAACAAAGGTTCACGGGTGAACAGTGTAGCTGCTTAAATGGTTTTGTCAGAGATCTGAATACAATTTATTTTAATTTGATACCATTTGCAGGCCATAATTGTCAATTTCTATACAGTTAAAAATGAAAAGTTCATAGGTACAATTCGAATCATCTCTGATTATATTCAGAGACCTTAATTTGGATGATGACTATTATGTGGAGAATCGGGTAGGGTGGATCGAGGTTTTCGATGTATTAATATAGACCATGACAGTATATGATGGATGGATCAATGTTCTCGATGTAACAATAGATACCATGACATTATATGATGGGTGGATCGATGTTTTCGATGTATGAATATAGACCATGATATTATATGATGGGTGGATCGATTTATGAATATAGACCATGACATTATATGATGCGTGGGTCGATTTTCTCGATGTATGAATATAGACCATGACATTATATGATGCGTGGGTCGATGTTTTCGATGTATGAATACAGACAATGACATTATATGATGGGTAGATCAATGTTCTCGATGTATGAATATAGACCATGACATTATATGATGCGTGGGTCGATGTTTTCGAGGTATGAATACAGACAATGACATTATATGATGGGTGGATCAATGTTCTCGATGTATCCATATAGACCATGCCATTATATGACAGATGGATCAATGTTCTCGATGTATGAATATAGGCCATGACTTATATAGGTGGATCGATGTTTTCGATGTAAGAATATAGACCATGACATTATGTGATGCGTGGGTCGATGTTTTCGATGTATGGATATAGACCATGACATTATATGGTAGGTGGATCGATGTATGAATATAGACCATTATATTATATGATGCGTGGATCGATGTTTTCGATGTATGAATATAGACCATCGCAATATATGATGGGTGGATATATGTTTTCGATGTATGTATATGGACCAAGACATTATATGATGGGTGGATCGATGTTTTCGATGTATGAATATAGACCATGACATTATATGGTAGGTGGATCGATGTATGAATATAGACCATTATATTATATGATGCGTGGATCGATGTTTTCGATGTATGAATATAGACCATCGCAATAAATGATGGGTGGATATATGTTTTCGATGTATGTATATAGACCAAGACATTATATGATGCGTGGATCGATGTTTTCGATGTATGAATATAGACCATCGCAATATATGATGGGTGGATATATGTTTTCGATGTATGTATATAGACTAAGACATTATATGATGGATTGATCGATGTTTTCGATGTATGAATATAGACCATGACATTATATGGTAGGTGGATCGATGTATGAATATAGACCATTATATTATATGATGCGTGGATCGATGTTTTCGATGTATGAATATAGACCATCGCAATATATGATGGGTGGATATATGTTTTCGATGTATGTATATAGACCAAGACATTATATGATGGGTGGATCGATGTTTCGATGTATGAATATAGACCATGACATTATATGGTAGGTGGATCGATGTATGAATATAGACCATTATATTATATGATGCGTGGATCGATGTTTTCGATGTATGAATATAGACCATCGCAATATATGATGGGTGGATATATGTTTTCGATGTATGTATATAGACCAAGACATTATATGATGCGTGGATCGATGTTTTCGATGTATGAATATAGACCATCGCAATATATGATGGGTGGATATATGTTTTCGATGTATGTATATAGACCAAGACATTATATGATGGATTGATCGATGTTTTCGATGTATGAATATAGACCATGACATTATATGGTAGGTGGATCGATGTATGAATATAGACCATTATATTATATGATGCGTGGATCGATGTTTTCGATGTATGAATATAGACCATCGCAATATATGATGGGTGGATATATGTTTTCGATGTATGTATATAGACCAAGACATTATATGATGGGTGGATCGATGTTTTCGATGTATGAATATAGGCCATGACATTATATGGTAGGTGGATCGATGTATGAATATAAACCATTATATTATATGATGCGTGGATCGATGTTTTCGATGTATGAATATAGACCATCGCAATATATGATGGGTGGATATATGTTTTCGATGTATGTATATAGACCAAGACATTATATGATGGGTGGATCGATGTTTTCGATGTATGAATATAGGCCATGACATTATATGGTAGGTGGATCGATGTATGAATATAGACCATTATATTATATGATGCGTGGATCGATGTTTTCGATGTATGAATATAGACCATCGCAATATATGATGGGTGGATATATGTTTTCGATGTATGTATATAGACCAAGACATTATATGATGGGTGGATCGATGTTTTCGATGTATGAATATAGGCCATGACATTATATGGTAGGTGGATCGATGTATGAATATAGACCATTATATTATATGATGCGTGGATCGATGTTTTCGATGTATGAATAATATACCATGACATTATATGATGGGTGGATCGATGTTCTCGATGAATGAATATAGGTCATGACATTATATGATAGGTGGATCGATGTATGGATATAGACCATTATATTATATGATGCGTGGATCGATGTTTTCGATATATGAATATATATCATGATATTATATGATAGGTGGATCGATGTATGAATATAGACCATGATATTATATGATGCGTGGTTCGATGTTTTCGATTTATGAATATATACCATGACAGTATGTGACGGGTGGATCAATGTTCTCGAAGTATGAATATAGACCATGATATTATATGATGGGTGGATCGATGTTTTCGATGTATGAATATAGACCATGACATTATATGGTAGGTGGATCGATGTATGAATATAGACCATTATATTATATGATGCGTGGATCGATGTTTTCGATGTATGAATATAGACCATCGCAATATATGATGGGTGGATATATGTTTTCGATGTATGTATATAGACCAAGACATTATATGATGGGTGGATCGATGTTTTCGATGTATGAATATAGGCCATGACATTATATGGTAGGTGGATCGATGTATGAATATAGACCATTATATTATATGATGCGTGGATCGATGTTTTCGATGTATGAATATATACCATGACATTATATGCTGGGTGGATCGATGTTCTCGATGAATGAATATAGGTCATGACATTATATGATAGGTGGATCGATGTATGGATATAGACCATTATATTATATGATGCGTGGATCGATGTTTTCGATGTATGAATATATATCATGATATTATATGATAGGTGGATCGATGTATGAATATAGACCATGATATTATATGATGCGTGGTTCGATGTTTTCGATTTATAAATATATACCATGACAGTATGTGACGGGTGGATCAATGTTCTCGAAGTATGAATATAGACCATGATATTATATGATGGGTGGATCGATGTATGAATATAGACCATGATATTATATGATGCGTGGATCGATATTTTCGATGTATGAATATATAACATGACATTACATGATGGGTGGATCGATGTTTTCGATGTATGCATATAGATCGACCATGACATTATATAATTGGTGGATCAATGTTTTCGATGTATGAATATAGACCATGGCATTATATGATGGGTAGATCAATGATCTCGATGTGTGAATATAGACCATGGCATTATATGATGGGTAGATCAATGATCTCGATGTGTGAATATAGACCATGGCATTATATGATGGGTAGATCAATGATCTCGATGTGTGAATATAGACCATGGCATTATATGATGGGTAGATCAATGATCTCGATGTGTGAATATAGACCATGGCATTATATGATGGGTAGATCAATGATCTCGATGTGTGAATATAGACCATGGCATTCTATGATGGGTAGATCAATGTTTTCGATGTGTGAATATAGACCATGGCATTATATGATGGGTAGATCAATGATCTCGATGTGTGAATATAGACCATGGCATTATATGATGGGTAGATCAATGATCTCGATGTGTGAATATAGACCATGGCATTATATGATGGGTAGATCAATGATCTCGATGTGTGAATATAGACCATGGCATTATATGATGGGTAGATCAATGTTTTCGATGTGTGAATATAGACCATGGCATTATATGATGGGTCCATTAATTATTTACTTGATGAAATGAATTAAGAGATACTTGTAATTATGATGATATGACCGACCTGTATACATAAACGTAACTGGGACATTATGATTAAAGAGAACAAATACAATCCGGTTTTAATAGTAGTATACACGAAACTGTTGATATGACAGCGTGAAATACTGGATTCAAGGTGTAATGCCTTTATGCGGCTTTATGATGTTCATTGGTTACGGTCAAATAATACCCAACCGTAATAAACGGTTTTATATATTGTATCCTGTAACGTACACGTGTACACTAATGATCTCAAATGCACCTATTGAGTCTGTTCAAAATGTTCCTGTCAACATGCCCCTGTCCCTCCTACTCTGGTGCATTTGTTTAATTACGTGTATATGTGTGTTTATTGCTAGTTAATATCATTTGATAACTACCAACGAAGTAAAGCACACAAACATGGCTAGTGCATGTATTACATTTGTTGTCTTGGTAGCCTTGTTCTTTTACGGAATAAATGCTGATATGACTGCAAAGTCTGTGTTTGATGTTTTATCCAGTAGAATGAATATGGAGGTTGACTTTTTGAAAAGTGAAGTGAGAGATATAACAAAACGTATTAACAAAACTGATTCAGCGTTAAACGATTTTCTTAAAGCAATACAACCGGGAAGAAACGTTGGTGGTATCAACATTGAATCTGAGAAGTCAGTGGATAAAACAAGCGCGATAGATTACCACAAACAAATATCAATTGTTCGTAAATCACTTTACAGTGAAAAGCTTTACCTGCGAAGCCAAATAAATGCATTTGAGAAAACTGTTGAATATCGACTTACCGCTCTTGAACGGGAATGTGGGTTGACACAACAGCAGGTATCAGATATGCAAACCCAATTAGGTAACTATACCATATCACTTATATATAGCAGTTAAATTGGTAAATATATCATATGAGTTATATATAGCAGTTAGGTAACTATATCATATCACTAATATAAAGCACTTAGATTCGATAGATACCACAGTGCACCATATCACTTATATATAGAGCGCCGTCTAACGGTGCATTATACGCCCGTATGTGAAAAATATTTCCTAGATGTCAGGCTAATATGACGTTAACCTTCAGATTACTAGTGACCTCAAAACATCAGGGATCATTCTTGTCATATGGGCAGTACATTTAGTGATAGTTAAAGGGTCTTCCTGTCGAACATTTTCGAGGCGGAGCCCCCGCCCCAGTTCATGATATATCCTCATAAAACCGAGTTGGACATTCTATAAGTTTTTTATCGCATGTCTACATTATTATTCTCTTTATTTTTTTATTATTAAAAATTATAATGTTTTTCATGTTAAACTGTTCTAAAATGGGCTCAGCGACGTGAATTGCTATGTGTTTCTCCCGGACGAATTAACCGATCAAACCAATATGATACAGAACGTCAACCAATCGCATTTTTAAATTTAAGCGCGTGCTCTTTTTAGCGCCTTGCCATTCTTTCTTTTTAAAGTTTATGTTTGTGCGCGCAGTGAAATACACGGAAAACAGAACGGTAGGCCTTATTCAAGAAAATGGATTTTTTGTAAAACTGACGATGGGAAGACATACTTTTGTCTCAATTCATGGACGAAGTTGATGGATTCTTGAACAAGGACGAGGATACATTTTTTCTATCTCAGGGTTTGGATGAAATAGAATATTCAAGCCTGCTTGCATCTACTAGTACAAATTCTCAGGTGCGGAATATTAATAGCGAGTCAAGTGGCGACTTGCAAAATGTTTTAGTAAAATTGTTCACTACATTGTGTTTTTCCTATATTTTTGTCTCACAAGAAACAGATTATTGAAAGATAAATTAAATGTGATCACTTTCCATATCGTCGCCATGGATTTTTTTTTCTTTTTTAAAAGCTGTTTCTAGTAAGTTTAGTAGCTGTATCATACACTTTCTGAAAAGTATGCCGTTATACGAACACTTTCATGTTCCTGTATTGAATATATCATATTACTTTGGACAATAGAAAGTACTCTCAGGCATGCGATAATATCTTTCAAAAAGTGTGCCGTTATACCAGATATAATACAAGGGGCGTGGCTAGCGATAAAACAGTTACAGAATATCCAACTTAGTGTTACCCGTTACTCAGCTTACGCCTCGATATACTTCATGTTATATGCTCGTTACACCTCGTTGAACTAATACATGTTGGTAAGATGGTGAACAATATACTTTGTTTGTATGGAGTTTTACGTCACTTTCAACACATGATTGTAAGGTTATATATGACGGTCGATTTTTTGTGGTGAAGGCAGAACACCCACCTTTCCTGGGTAGAACCAATACTCTACACCTCCCGTCATCCGCAAGACTCGACACTTCCTCACTTACAAATAGAGCTCCCACTGGGATTCTAACCCGCAGCTATGAGAGGCGAAGGTTTACAACGTAACGTCGTTAACCATTCGGCCACAGGGACGCTATGAAAATTATACAGAGCCATAATCACGAGCTTTCATCTTAATGTTCTTAAATATTCAAACTCTTATTAAACACGATGTGCTTTTTGGTGATTCTCTGAACATTATACAGGGAATCACCAAAAGACACACCGTGTTTAATAAGTGTTTGAATATTTAAGAACATTAAGATGAAAAGCTCGCGATTATGTCCAGGAACTATAGTATATTCGGTATGGACAGGCCTTTTGTATAAAACCCTTTATCATTTGACATTAATATATGGAGCTATATGTTTACAGAGGCGTAATATGACACCAGTTCACACGTATTAGCGAACGTATCCATCTTTTTCAGATGGAGGTTGGTCATCTTGGAATTCATGGACCATGTGCAGTGTCACGTGTGGTGTAGGCATCCAGTCACGTGACCGACTATGTAATAACCCTGCACCATCGCCATTCGGTCACTATTGTCCAGGGCATCCATACGAGGCGAACGTGTGCAGCGTTACAAGATATACAGGTAGATTGTGTATACTTATGTAAATATAGGATTTTGTCTTAAAGCTACACAATCCAGATAATATAATTCAATTTCAAGTGTTTTTTTTAAACACTAGAAAACCTATAATGGAGATTATTTGCTTGATATGTTGTATACATTGTTTAGGCTGGCATGTTGTCGTAGAGCATATCTCGGTGTTTTATAGGCGTGATAAACGCTTCGGACACATTGAAAATGTATCGCTTCCATATTGTTTTAAACTAGACTCTTGAAGGGGTATACATGCATTGTTAAAATGAAATTATAGGTATGGAATTTGCTTTTGTTGGAAAAATATCAGAAATATTAATTTTCGCAAAAAAAAGTTGTCAGGATGCGGGGTATACACACGAAGATCGCCAATCCGTCTATCCTTCCGTTCCTGACCATACATTAGGAGTGTCAGTTCGTAAACAAAAATCGTTTCTGGAGTAAATTTAGCCGAATGTATCTTCATGAAACATGCCATGTATATATCCCGATTTTGTGGACTTGTATTTTTTCTCACTTTGTTGCCCTGGCAACCACATTTTGACGAAATAAAAAAACAACGATTGCATCATCTCCATATTGCCGAATATACCATTTGTTTCCATATGGCAAATAGTTTTCACGCAATCGCATGATCCCGTTATTGTGGACCGACTGTGTATTCGTCTTTTTCTGAATTGCTTTCCGGCACCGTTTACACAAATTTCAACTGGTAATATTGACTAACGTATGCGACAGTGTATGTATGCGCGTGCGCGTGATTGCGTGCGCGCCTGTGTTTGGGTGCGTGCGTTGGTCGTGCTCGTGTGCGTGCTATTATCTATATGCTTGTTAACATTTAACTCTGATAAATCTGAAAGCCGTGTTAGTACTACTTCTTCATAAAAAGAAACCCCTCCATAACGGTGAAACATATTTAATAAAAGCGCTATCAGACTGCGCTACAGAGGCGGCTGAACATTATGTGCTATAATTAAGCTTGTTTTACATAAACGTGCTCAACCGCGAAGGACCATGTGCTAATATAAAAATAATAATTTTCAACATATTTCTTTACATTTAAAATAATAATTTATAAACCATTTAATTAGATTAAAGAAAATTAAAGATTTAAACAAGTAAAGTTAAGAAAAGTTAATTATTTGAATTGCCCTGTCGTACCTAATTAGAAGGCGGAAGCTGACATTTTCATATAAAAGATAAACAATGTTTTCAAAATTTCCCCATGTAATCATAAGACGTCATGAAGAGTATAAAACGATAACCAACTATTCAGTTTTGCTTTCATCGTTGTCGTCTTCATCAAATTGGCGGTTCAATATTTAGCAGTTCAGCTTCAAGAATCTTTGATTTCACCCTTTGAATAAAATATTTTTGGTAGTATTGTAATGTTCGGGTTGCCAATTCATACATGTTTGTTGATTTGTTTTTGTGAAAATATTAATATTGGGGGAGGTGGGGCATACCCGGCCGTATATCAGGAATGGCCGTAAACCCGTATATCAGGAATGGCCGTAAACCCGTATATTAGGAATAGCCGTAAACCCGTATATCAGGAATGGCCGTAAACCCGTATATCAGGAATGGCCGTAAACCCGTATATCAGGAATAGCCGTAACCCGTATATCAGGAATGGCCGTAAACCCGTATATCAGGAGACAAACTTATACTAGGACATCATGTTTACTCCGCCTTAATTTTGCGTTCACTGCACCAATGCTAGACATCTTGTTTTGTGAATCTATTTCAGCATTTACATGCAGAACACAATATATGCAACACAACATGTGCAGAAGAAACTGAGAACATGGTCCTATAGAAATCACAGCACCCAAACGCAATGGCACCACAGCTGCAAGTTTTGAATCTGAAACCCTTTATTTAGTTTGAGGATCGACATCATCATTTCCCTTTTCGTAGTTATCGTAACAAGTCCCGTATACGTGATACTCGTGATGAATAGCACAGTATCTCCATCGTGCTTTAAAGATCAATGTTACATAGGAAAACGGCTTCCTCGCTATGACTTGAGTACATTTAAACCTAGAATCAGGAAACTTTGTAAACTGACTGCACATGGGACATGGATGATCCTCGTTGTTTTTAGGTCACTAGGTCAAAGGTTACGGTCACTGTGAAACAGTGACACTGCATTGAAATATGTTTGCTCGCTATATCTCGAGTACATTTCAACCTAGGATTATGCAACTTTATTAATGTACAGCCTATATGTACGGAATCCTGTTAGGGCCATCGCGATCTCGCGTTTTCAATTTCGCAAGATTGCGAGATTGCGAAATAAATTTCGCATTCTCGTCCTGTTCTACAATGAAAAAAGCGCGAGGTTTGCAAGCCAAACTTCGTGCAAACCTCGCAATTTAATCGCGTTTTCATTTTGACGAGATCGCGAGAATGCGAAATAAATCTCGCATTTTCGCCGAAAACACATCGTGTTTTAATAAGTGTTTGAATATTTAAGTACAATAAGCTGAAAAGCTAGAGATTCTGTCCAGGAACTTTAGTATATTCGGTATGAACAGGTATTTTATATAACACCAGTTCATACATATCCATCTTTTTTAGATGGAGGTTGGTCGTCTTGGAATTCATGGAGCACGTGTAGTGTCACGTGTGGTACAGGCATCCAGTCACGTGACCGACTATGCAATAATCCTACACCATCGCCATTCGATCAATATTGTCCAGGGCATCTGTACGAGGCGAACACGTGCAGCATTACTAGATGTGCAGGTAGGTAGTGTATAAAGACATACTCAAATATGATTTTGACTAACGTATCGAAACACGCATTCGTTAATTACCAACAGTATCTTTGCAACTACATATGGGCCGGTAGTCAGAGGAGTTACCTCCGCTTAGATGTATATGAGGAAGTGCTCCAACGCCAATTCCGAGCTGAACAAAAAAATCCAACAAGGTCGGTATATGTCTGTAAAGTTAATCGCCAGTTCGCACTTCGCACTTTGCTATTCTAATTGAGTGCTAAACCCATGCATGTCTTCACCTAATAATGATTAATTTGGTGGGTATTCACAATGAAATTTCCATAAAACAACAGGGTGGACATGTTATATCTAATTTTAAAATCGAATTGCGAACAGGCAACCAGTTGCCATTTCCTTATTCGTTATTCGAACTGCAAATGGCAACAGGCTGCCACTTCGTTATTCGGGCGAATATATACCAATAGAAAACAATATCAAATAAGTATTCTAAAGAAAAAACATCATAATTATAAATAACAAGAGGCCCAAGGCGGTCTGAGACGCTCTACTGGCTAAAGATAAAATGTATGTATAAGCTGCCATAACTTTTCAAAAATCATTCAACTGGAACATGGCGATAATATACGCAACTAGGCTTGGTACTGATCATCCCTGCCAAGTTTCGTTGAAATCCCAGCCAGAGGTTCAGGAGAACTAGTCTGTACATAGTTAGTGTATTAAAACATTTAAGGGGTCATAACTCTTTCAAAGATCATTCAACTGGAACATGGCGATGATATATATATATGTGATATAATATAAAAATGCACAACTAGGCTTGATACTGATCATCTTTGTCAAGTTTCGTTGAAATCCAGCCAGGGGTTCAGGAGAACTAGCCCTGAACAATTTTGGGAATCAAACCCTTAAAGAGCCATAACTGTGCCAAAAATCTGTAAATACGCAAATAGGCTTAGTACTGATCATCTTCGCCAAGATTCGTTGAAATCTGGCAAGGAGTTCAGAAGAGACTAATCAGGACAAAGGTTGTGTATTAAAACATTTAAAGGATGATATGCACAACTAGGCTTGATACTTGTCAAGTTTCGTTGAAATCCAGCCAGGGGTTCAGGAAAACTAGCCCGGAAGAAGTTTGTGTATCAAAAACATTTAAAGGGCCATAACTCTATAAAAAATCTATAAACCGGAACGCGACGATGATATGCACAACTAGGCTTTGTACTGATCATCCCTGCAAAGTTTCGTTGAAATCAGGCTACAGTTTCAGGAGAACTAGTCCAGTTTGTGTATTAATTCATTCAACCGGAACACGGCGATGATTTGCACAACTAGACCTGGAACTGATCATACCTGCAAAGTTTCACTAAAATCTGGCCAAATGAAGGCCCTTTCGTCTTAATGAGGCCATAATATAGCACATTTCAGCAAATCAAGGGCCATAACTCCGGTATAATTGGTCCCATCTGGCTTATTTTCGAACTTGTCCGAGCTCTCATTGATATTAACAATCTGGTAAAGATCTGGTAAAGATCGGATGAAACATGAAGGCCATATCGTCTTAACGAGACTAAATATAGCATTTTTTAACTAAATCAAGGTCCATAACTCTGTTGTTACTGGTTCGATCTGGCTGGTTTTTGAACTTGTCCGAGCTTTCATTGATATTAACAATCTGTTAAAGGATGAAAAATTAAAACCCTATCGTCTTAACGAGGAAAAAGTTAACGGACGGACGGACAGACGACGGACGACGGACAACTCGCCATTCCATAAGCTCAGCTGACCCTTAGAGCTAAATAAATGTTGAAAAGACAAAATATTGCAATTTTCATTAATTCAAGGGCAATAACTCCGGTGTTACTGGTATGGTCCGATCTGGCTGGTTTTCGAACTCATCCGAGCTTTGATTGATATTAATAACCTGGTAAAGTTTGTTAAAGATCGAATGAAAAATGAAGGTACTAGAGTGTTGACATCAAAAAGTTAACGGACGACGGACGGACGGACGGACAACGACGGACAAAATACCATGGTATAAGCCCTACTGGAGAGCTAAAAACGAAGGTGTTAGAGTGTTGACATAAAAAAGTTTACACATTTTTCAATAATGCAAGAGCAATAACCCCGGTGTTACTGGTTCGATCTGGCTGGTTTTCGAAATCGTCCAAGCTTTTATTGATATTAAAAATCTGGTAAAGTTTGGTAAATATCGGATAAAAATGGAGAGGCTAGAGTGTTGACAAGACAAAATATAGCAATATTTGTTAATTCAAGGGCAATAACTCTGTATTACTAGTCCGATCTAGCTGGTTTTCGAGCATTCATTGATATTAATAATCTGGTAAAGTTTGGTAAAGATCGTATGATAAATGGAGGCGCTAGAGTTGACCAGACAAAATATAGCAATTTTCGTTAATTCAAGGGCAATAACTCCGGGGTTACTGTTCCTATCTGGATGGTTTTCAAATTCGTTGAAGCTTATATTGATATTATTAATCTGGTACAGTTTGGTAAAGATCGAATGAAAGATGGAGGCAATAGAGTGTTGACAAGACACAATATAGCATATTTTGTTAATTCAAGGGCAATAACTCTAGTGTTACTAGTCCGATATAACTGATTTTCAAATTCTTACGAGCGTTTATTAATATTAATAATGTGGTAAAGTTTGGTAAAGATCGGATAAAAAATGGAGGCGTTAGTGTGATGACAAGACAAAATATAGCAATTTTCGTTAATTCAAGGGCAATAACTCCAGGGTTAATGGTTCGATCTGGCTGGTTTTCGAACTCTTCCGAGCTTTCATTTATATTAATATTTTGGTAACGCTTAGCAAAGATTGGATGAAAAACGAAGGTGCTAGAGTGTTGACATCTAAACGTTAACGGCGACGGACGACGGACAAAAGACCATGGCATAAGCTCTACTGAACTTTGGTCAGTAGAGCTAAAAATGGACATGCTGCAATTGATTTGAAATAGTTCGTAATTTATTATTCGAATTTCGAACTTTCAACTGGCAGCCAGTTCGTTATTCGGTCGAATTTGCAACTGGCTATTTAGACCATATCCCTTATATGTAGCATTAGGTAGCTAAACCATATTACTTATATACAGCATCAGGTAACTGTACCACACCACTTATATATAGCAATTAGGTAACAGTACCATATCACTTATATATAACAATAAGGTAACTATACCACATCACTTATATATAGCAATTAGGTAACTGTACCAGATCACTTATGTATAGAAATTAAGTAACTATACCATATCACTTATATATAACAATATGGTAACTATACCACATCACTTATATATAGCAATTAGGTAACTGTACCAGATCACTTATGTATAGCAATTAGGTAACTATACCATATCACATATATAGCATTAGGTAACCATACCATATTACTTATTTGTAGCAATTGGGTAACTGTACCATATCACTTATATAGAGCAATTAGGTAACTGTACCACATCACTTATATAACTAGGTAACTGTACAACATCACTTATATATAGCAATTAGGTAACTATACCATATCACTTATATATAACAATAAAGTAGCTATACCACATCAGTTATATATAGCAATTAGGTAACTGTACCAGATCACTTATGTATAGCAATTAGGTAACTATACTATATCACATATATAGCATTAGGTAACCATACCATATCACTTATTTGTAGCAACTGGGTAACTGTACCATATTATTTATATATAGCAATTAGTTAACTATGCCGTATCACTTATATATAGCAATTAGGTAACTATACCATATCACTACCGTTCATGATATACCCCATGTATTGTTTGGAACACAGAAGCAGTGTGATTCAAGTTACCGTGCGAGAATAAGTAGTACAGCTTGACCACCGACCTTACCCGACCTAAGTCCCTGTGACTTCTTCTTATTCCCTTTGCTGAAGGAAATACTCTCTGGGAAACGCTATGCTTCTAGAAGTGCTATTGGACGCGCAGTCGTTCAGTGTCTCAATAGTAACCAACAAGGGGGACTACTCTGCGGCATTTAAGTCATGGATAGCTCGAATGCGAAAGTGTGTATCTGCTAACGGGGAATACTTTGAAGGGTTATAACAGAAAACTACACATTGTTCGTAATATCTGTTGATTTATAACAGTGACAGAATTTAGTGAATGCACCTCGTACAAACACATTCTCGCACCTACAGTGTACGTCCATCTTTCAGCACCAAACGAAGAAGATATACAGAACCTGCACGTCGGAAATAGTGTATCCGTCTGTTCTAAAGTGGTTTGCCAACCGGATCTCCGGATCCAGGTCTAATCCTCGATAGATTGAGCAGTTAACTTTGCATGTCCCCGGTTTCTCTTACATAAACAAACTCCGCACATTTGTGACAATTTCCTACGCATGTTGTAGTTGCTTTCATCTGAACAAATTCGTTTGACTCGAATCCCAAGGCCATATGGTATAGCTTGCTTTGTTGATTCTGGGCGTGATGACTGGCTATGAAGATACAGGTGCTAGTCCGTGGATTTCGTATAGAGGTCCGTCTTGATTGGGTTTTGCTTTATTGAAGTTAGAACGTCAAGAAATTCTAGCTGATCAACTGTGTAGCGGAGTTCTATTTGTATTCTAGGGTGAAGGCTATCTTCTCCGTGCGTCCACAGTCCCAACACTTCATCTACATATCGGAAGTATGCATACGGTACCTTATCTGTAGATTCCATCAGTTTGTTCTTTCAAGTACCAAGATATGTGGATGCATAATTCATACCCAGATGTGATTCCAGTTGCTGTTTCTTCCTTCTGAATATAGTGTTTTACCGCACAAAGATGGCCATATGTTCCTTAAAATGTGTCCTTTTATTACATACTTTACTGTGTTTTGAACAGTTCACGGGGCCTGGAGTTTATGGTCTAGCTGGGAATCTTGCTCCGTATCCTGTGGTATTGTCATGCAACGAAGGAACCGTTCGTGTTCCAAGCAGATTTGGTGATCATAACCATTTGTAAAGGTGCTACATAATAGACAGAAAAAGCAGCATATGTTTATATACCTACATGCAGGGCCAGAAAATGTTTATGTACATATATATGTCGCCGGTTCACTTTCATATCCTATTACTTACCTTAGTCCATATGTTTCAAATAGCCCAAAGCAATTAGGTAAGCTTTTTAGTTTCCAGCTACTTCCTTTTGTTCAAACCTTCATAAGTCCTTATGTAGTCCTATACAGTATATTAGCCCTGTTATGTAATTTCACCAGAGTCAGGTATGTGTGAGCTGGTACCTGAAGTAGATTGATTAAGCTTAAGCTTTTTGAAGTCACTGGGCCATGGGGAGGAAATGCGTCAGTTGCCATTTTCGTTCTTGGGAGAACAGACATGTAATACTTTGTATCAAGTTATTCATTCCATAAATATATATGTATTTTGGGCGTTCTGTTGTAATTTTCGTCTCACTCCGTTTCGCCTCAAATTACAACAGAAACGCCCAAAATACATATATATAATAAATCACCATAAAATGGTGATTTACTTGATTTATTAAAACTTTTTTAAAATAGGGGTAGTGAAGATTGCAAGTTTAATTTTTTTTATAAGTTATCAAAATATAATTTAAACCTCAATACGTCTAAATCTGAGACACTCAGCGTTATACGACTTTAACCTCCAATAATCGTTCATTTTTCTAATTGAAGCTGCACCGCAACCAACACACACTTGATATTTTGCATTATATATCTTTTTTATTCTTCACCAAGGTTTACATATTAAGCAAACAGCAATGGAATCTACATAGTGCAGAAGTGCCTTTTTTACATATTAGACACGGTAATGCATGACTTGTTTTTAATCTATATTTATGCAAACTGCAATAATTAGAATCTTTTGTTGGCTTATTTTTACATGGATTATGTAATCCAATTTTAAGAAATTTGCAAACATTGATTTCCATTGTCTATTTTTTATATAATTATTTTTATATTAAATTTTTTTTTTTTAAATATATAACAAATAAAGGAAATGGAAAAAAAACGAAGAGACTATAAGAAATTTAATACACCTGTTTGATACAGGTGTAATACATAAGAAAACACTATCTAACGGTATAAATGCATTAAAACCTCTTAAAGAAGTTCCAAAAGAAACTTCAAAAGAGGTTAAATCTCAAACATTAGACAATTTACTCAAGAGACGACGTGCTAAGAAACAACGTAAACGAGAAAAGCAGAAATATGATAAATTACAAGATGAGCAAAATCAGAAATATGCTAAATCACGAGACAATGTTATAAATGAATTGAAAGAGCTTAATGATAGAAAATCTAAAGAAGAATTAAAACTGGTTGACAAACCAATGTGTGGCTATTTTAAAGCATACGAGATATCTGCCGAGAAATACAAAGACCCTCAAAAACTATTCCGTGATAAGAAATCCATTATCACAAAATAAATAAGCAAAGAGCTGGCAAAGATGAATGGATTAAAGTTTCAATTAGGTCTCACTGTAAATTTATTCAAAGATGATGGTGATACCAAAAAATACACCACAGCAGTATTACACAGAGAACAAAATGCAATTTTAACCTCTGAAAAAATAAATGAGTTTTACGATAAATCAACTGCAAATATACAAGAGAGTCTTGAAAGATTTACAAACACAGCATCTGGATTGGAGATTGATCACTGTGTTACGTTTTACTTAAATTTTGCAAAGTATGAACCATTAAAAGGTTCTTCATATATTCCTTTGTCTAAAGCAGTATCTGATAAAAGAGCAATAATTAATGTTAATAATGAAGATAATAAGTGCTTGGAAGTGGCATTGGTTTCTGCTTTGTGGCCTAATAAAAATAATCCAACAAGGATATCTAGTTATAGCAAACACATGGGTAAGTTGAATATGGATGGTATTGACTTTCCCACTCCAATTTCACAAATTTCAAAAGTAGAAAAACAAAACAACCTTGCTATTAATGTTTACGGATGCACAGGAAAAAGGGTATCTGTATTTCCATATAGAATATTAGAGCAACCGCAAGAAATGGAAAGAATTAACTTGCTTTTAATTTCTGAAGACGTTGAGGTTGATTTAGAAAATGAAGATGAAGATGATCCAAATAATGAAGAAGGAATTATAGATGACAATTATAACCCTGATGATTATTCCAACGAACCAAAAACAATAACAACAAAATATCACTATTGCTGGATTAAAAATTTAAATAGATTACTTTACGATCAAAACAAACATCACGGTAAAACTTATTTCTGCGATCGTTGTCTTTACGGCTTTTCAAGAGAAGATCTACTTACCAAACACAAAGAAGACTGTTATGGTATTAACAAAAATTCTTGCAGAATAGAAATGCCGAAAGAAGGTAAAAATACTGTGAAATTTAAAAATCATCAAAATCAGATGCCTGTGCCTTTTGCAATATATGCTGATTTTGAAAGTATAATCAAACCGCAATCAATCAAATTTGGAAAGAAATCTGAAATCACAAATGTACACGAAGCTTGTGGTTTTGGATACCAGGTTGTCAGATATGATGGCAAAGCTGAAGAACCTGTTATTTACAGAGGTGAAGATGTTTTTGAAAAGTTTTTAAATCACTTAGAATGTGAGAAAAGCAACATTAATAAAATATTTGCTCACCCAAAACCATTAATCATGACACAACAAAATGAGGAAGATTATGAAAAAGCAACACACTGCTGGATATGCGAGAATGAAATAGGTAGGAAATGTGGCAAAAACGGTAAAGTAAGAGACCACTGTCATTTTACAGGAGAATACAGAGGTGCAGCACATAAAAACTGCAACCTAAAACCAAAAATAAAACCAAATAAAACAATCATCCCTGTTGTATTTCACAACCTCAAAGGATATGATAGTCATCTCATCATGCAAAAAATACATAAAATGACAGGTAATATTACATGCATTCCAAACAACGCTGAAAAGTATATTTCATTTAGTGCCGGACAACTTAGATTTTTAGATAGCTTTCAGTTTATGGCTTCGTCTTTGGAAAAATTGGTTGATGCAACAGGCACATCTGATTTTGAAATTACCAAAAATCAGTTTAGACAAACAAATTTACCTATGCGGAAAGGTATTTACCCGCATGAATATATGGACAGTGTGGAAAGATTTAAGGAAACGCAATTACCACCTATAGAAAAGTTTTACAGTTCAAGTAAAAAGCTTAAAGACAAAGATTATAAAGATTATGAATATGCTCATAATTTATATCTAAAACCTGAACTTTTACGAAAAGGTGTTTATCCATACGAATATATGGACAGTATGGAAAGATTCAAGGAAACGCAATTACCGCCTATAGAAAAGTTTTACAGTAGTCTTTCAGATGAAAGTATAAGTCCCGACGATTACGAATATGCTCAAAAAATATGGAAGAGTTTAACTGTAAAACTCTTGGAGACTATCATGATTTATATCTAAAAACTGATGTAACTCTGTTAGCAGATGTGTTTCAAACTTTTAGAAAAACATGAATGAGTGCATACAAACTTGATGCTTTACATTACTATACAGCACCTGGATTATCTTGGGATGCTTTACTCAAACATTCAAAAATAGAATTAGAACTTTCGACAGACATTAACATGCACTTATTTATAGAAAAAGGTATGCGTGGTGGAATTAGTATGGTATCAAAACGATATGCCAAAGCAAACAATTGACATGTAGCTGATAATGACCCTAGCGAGGAAAACAACTTTATAATGTATTATGATGCAAATAATCTTTATGGGTGGGCAATGAGTCAGCCACTTCCATATTCTGGCTTTAAGTGGGTGGAAACGTTGCCAGAGCCAAAAGAAAGAAAAGAAGGAAAAGGATATTTTCTAGGAGTTGATTTGGAATATCCTAAAGAACTTCATGAATCTCATAATGACTATCCGCTTGCACCGGAAAGATTAACAGTGGAAAAAGAATGGTTGTCTGAATACCAAAAAGATCTGTTAGAAAATAATAGCATGATAAATACAGAACAACTAGTTCCCAATCTTAGGGACAAAGAAAAATATGTGATACATTACACAAATCTGGAACTGTATTTATCTTTAGGCATGAAACTAAAGAAAGTACACAGAGTATTATAATTTAATGAAAAACCATGGATGGAATCATACATAAACCTAACTACAAAACTTAGAGGAAAGGCTAAATCAAAATTTGAAACAGATTTTTACAAACTTATGAACAACTCTGTGTTTGGCAAAACAATGAAAAATCTACGCAAGCGGACAGATATAAAACTAGTCAGAACTGACGGCTCTGAAAATGAAAAGATAAGAAAAAAGAAAAATTATAGCCAATCCCAACTTTAACAGTCGTATACAATTTTCAGATGAATTGTCAGCAATACATGTGAACAAAACAAAATTAACATTAAACAAACCAATCTATGTTGGGATGTCAGTATTGGATTTATCAAAGTACCATATGTATGATTGGTACTATAATACCCTAAAGAAAAGTTACGGAGATGACTGTACTTTATTATACACAGACACTGACAGCCTACTGGTAGACATCAAAACAGATGATGCATACAAAGACATGGCTGAAATGAAAGATGAGTATGATCTAAGTAATTATCCTGAAAAACATTCAATGTATGATAATACAAACAAAATAGTAGGTAAAATGAAAGACGAATGTGCTGGTGTTGCTATAGATGAGTATGTTGGATTAAGACCCAAACTATATTCTATTTTGAGAGCGGATGAGAAGATTATTAAGAAATCAAAGGGTGTAAAAGAATATGTAGTCAAAAAACACATAAACTTTGAAAACTACAAGGATGCATTGTTTAGCAAGAAAAAATACACCCATAAATGGAATATGATACGATCAATAAAGCATCAGATATTTGGCACAACAGTAAACAAAGTTAAATTATCACCATTTTACTCAAAAAGATATATACGAGAAGATGGAATTACAACTGATGCACACGGTTTCTATAAAAACTTATGAATTTGGGTATCAGCCGGAACAATAAGCAATTCTTCTTTGACAAATCCTCTCTGTGGCGCTGGTGCTTTCAAATAATAAACTCTTATACCTTGCGTCACCATATAACTTTTAATCTTGTGAATATCTACACTCCACATTGGATCAGTTGCTCTGCGTCTTCCATCTTCTTGTTCCCCGATTTGATATAAATATCTTACACTTGCATTCATACAGATAGGATCATCTTTTAATATTTTTGTTTCAACAGGAGGGGGCTTTTTTGTCTAAGCATTTATGGCTTTATTAACTTCTGGTAATCTCTTTACCCATTCTCTATTACGTTTTTGTGAATCTATTTCCTTAGCATACTGATAACCAAACAATCTTTCAGCTAATGTTCTGTTAAATCTTTCCCCTAAAGCTTGGTCTCTGTGTATTCTGCCTCGTCTGATATTTACTTTGTGTTTTGCCATCAACTGTGATACTGCACCCATAAATTCTCTGCCTGGATCCACTTGTAATAACTTCGGATATTTCAAATGTTGACTGTATATTTTCTCAAATGCTTTAGCAACTTCTTTACTATCCTTGGAAGTCAGTGGCTCTGCTTCTTTATATCTACTTGCAATATCAACAACAGTCAACGCATATTTATATGTCTTGCGTCCACGACCAATTCCAAAAGTATCATGCGGTAAAAATAATAAATCAGCTTGATGCACTCCATTCTTAGTAGAAACATTAAACCTGGGTCTAACTATTTTCTTTGGCGCAGGTAAATAAATCTGCCACACAGCTTGTTTCTTTAAGAATTCTAATGCCTTTTTTTCACTGACACCAGCCTCTTTTGCCAATTTTTTAACTGCTGAGTAACCTTTCCAAAATCCTTTTGGGCTGTAATAAATCTTTTCCATTATTTTCTACTAAAGATTAAACTTTATATAACTATAAAGAAAAAATGGAAATCACAACTGCACGATTTGATGAACTGCTCGAAGAGCAATATCAAAATAGCACAAAGAAATGGACAGACTTGGAAGTAAATAAAATATACACTATTACAGATACGAAAATAGTAGATACAGAATATGGTCCATCCATGGTATTGACATTATTAGATAACGGTGAAGTATGGGCGCCTGGTCATCTCAAAGATAAATTAGAGAAGAGTGCTAAACCACCATATTATATGCGACCACTTGGATTGAAACCATGTAAAAACAACAAAAAAAATAGGTATCATGCATATGACTAAGTCTTTTCAAAGGTTATTTCAAAGTAAACATATTTAGTTATTCCAAAAAAATCGAAAGTAATTATAGTTTTAAACTAATTTTTTTTATGAACTCAATTTATACGCCACAAATCCAGTTGAAGCCATGCCCACCACAATAAACGTAATTTCTCTATTCTGTTGATCCGGAGATGGTGTATAAAAATCACTTAACTTGGGCTCCGGTTCCAAAAGCAAATGTTTACCAGTTATGTAATAATACTGCTTCATAGCTTGGTCTACATCATCAAAAGTCTGCTCTGCATGATGCTCCTTTTGCAGTTGCTTGTTAATAAAATCTAATCTCTTTGTTCTTTTTTTATTCCACTCCGCTTGTGCTGCGTTTAATTGTTCCACTGCTTTGTCATGCCTTTGTCTTTCCTCATCTGAATGACTTCCCATTTTTGAAAAGAAATAATTTGAACCGCTAAACGCTAATGCATTTGTTAATGCGCCACCTATCATCATTGCAACTGCACTTGCCATTTTTTTATATATATTTTTTTTAAAATTATTTCATAATATCCGCAGGAATAATACCTTGCTTAATCAACAAATCCCTCGTAGCCATTGCTAACATTATATCCACAGACAGCATCCCAAAATCTGTCATATTAAAATCCACTTTAGGTGCTGGTCTTTTTAGTAGTTTTTTGCCAATCTCAGAATATCCAACAGTTAGAAGTGTTTCCACTCCTGCATGATACATCATATTTACAATTTGTTTTCCGTCAATACTTGCTGCCATTTTTTTTATATTATTTTTTATATTATTTTTTTAAATAAATTATTAAAAACAATCAAACGGGTCTTTTGGTGCAACACGAACAGCAGCAGGTTGCACAGGTTGCGTAGCAGATTTCTTGTTATAAGTATACACACCCAACCCAGCAATGCCCAATAAAACCAGACACGGTGGAATATAATTTTTGTTTACGTTTATTTTGATTTCTGGTTCCTCTTCATCTATTGTTATTTTTGTTATTTGATTTGCAGCATCTTGCTTTGCAACATCCAGCTTTGCATCCTGAAGCAAACGCTTTGCCTTTCTTGCCGCTGCTCCTTTTTTTCCAGCTTCTATTCAATTGGATTTTTTACTTTTTGTTGTTCAACAGGTTGTGTAACAACAGGTATAACTTCACTCTCTTGGTTCTCCATTTATTTTATCTATATTTTTATTTTTATTAAAATCAATATGTCTAACAGTTGTCAGTATTGCTGTAAATGGTGCTAAGCACATTCCATACCTGTAATACAACTCACAACAAGCACTTGTCAAGGCATGATTAATAAATGGGTCTTCCTCCAAATCTTCTATCAGCTTTGGTGGATTTGTCACATTGAAATATTTTGATACTCCCATCACATACAAGTTAATAAAAGAATTGCCTAAAGTCTTGGTCATACTTGCCCCAAGCCTTGCTTCATATCTGCAGTAAAGTTTGTTAATTTCATCTGGTGGCATGCCATCTATATTCGTGAGTTGTATGTCTTTACCCAAATATTGACGACTACCACCGCCAGCCACTATGGCTGATAATCTTTCTTTTTTTGTTTCTTGTTGCTTTGATTCATCACGTTCCCTAAAACCTTCCGACATATCTTGTAATAGTTCTTCCGCATTCATTTTTATATTAATAATTTTATTTTTTATCTTGAAATAAACATAAAACATAAAACAACCAGCCGCGATATTCATGCAACTAGTAATTGTTAGTATTGTTAATAGCATTGTTATTAACATTGCTTTTTTTTTATTAGCATTGCTAATTTGCTGCAAGCATTGCTATTAACATTGCTACTTTACTATGAGCAATGCTATAAGCATTACTATATTTTCTGATATTTTCATTATATTTTCATGTCAGTATTGCTATTAACATTGCTACTTTGCTGTTAGTATTACTATTAGCAACAGTTATAAAAAAAGTAATTACTCAACCCAATAACCAGTTGGTTGGTCAGTCCTCAAAATTAACTTGGAATATTTAGTCTTAGCTAAAGGTTTTCTTATTCTGGTTCTCTCCTCCAGCGTCGGAATCACATCATTTTCTCTCAAACAATTTTCATAACTATCTCTGTCTTTAGTGTAAAACATACACAACCATTTTGCTTGCTCTCTCAAATCTTTCAATACAGAATTATATCTCTGTGAAATAACCCATACTGATTGTTTGGCGTGGCGGCCAGAGAATGCCAACTCTGATAACATATCTTTTTTCTTTGTTAATTCTTTTGTGGCGGAGCAATCATCAATGATGTATAATGTGGGCTGGCCAGCATATTGTTTGAAAAATAAACGCAACAGTTCTTGTAACATTTCTTTACCGTTGCTCACGGGATTGACAATTATTATTTTTTTATCTTTTGGATGTTTTACATCACCTATCCAGGATCTATTTTTATAAGCCTCGTTCTACTCTATAGTTGGACACAATATAATTATATGTTCAAAAACTCCAACATACTCTTGTTCAAGTATGTCAAGAACAAACTCTGTTTTACCACAGTCTGTCTGACCACAGATAATGGCACTGTGTGAATATTTAGGATATTTTTGTTGTAAACTAGTATCGTACTTCTTTGAATCTTCCATCTTCGAAATTGATTTGCGCATCTTGCATTATATATATATAAATATTTAAAGTTTGATCTGCATCTGCGTTTTTATTTATTAGTATCGTTATACCTTCACTGCCGTTTTCTATTCTTCTTCCACTGCCGTATAATAAATTGTCATCACATGTTCTAAGGTCAAGCCACAAAGCATATGCTTTTGTAAGATAGGTCTCAAGAGAAACATTGGTAAAGTTTAATTCCCTCGCTACTATTTCTGTCTCTTTGTTTCTTTTTGAGGTCAAGGCAAAATATTTGTTGATTTCATCCCAATGTTGATATGCCTTCATGCCCTGACTATACAACTGATTTGGTACTCCCTCTATTGTCATTTCAACCTTTTCAATCTTTGGGTTGTAATAGGTTTCTGCGCTTGTTCTTTCTGGGTCTTCAAACAGCATTAAAATACCTTTCATGCTCTGTGCTGGTGTATTAATGTTGATGTTTCAAAGGGTTTCAGATTTTTTTTACTATTATTTTTCTATGTCGCAAGATACGATCATACATAAATACTATCTTACCATTGATTTGCTGTCTTATTTGTCTGGCTAATTCAACATCACTAACCGTATCAAATTCCAAGCAGATATTTTTTATTACATAAGATGCATCAGCATCACTGCTTTTGATAACTTTGTTATAATCGTTAAACGTTAATTCATATTCTAACCTATCACCAAGCCCCGCTTGATAAAATGGCATATGACTTTCTAACATTTCAAAGTCCAGTGGAATACAAAATCTATTTCCATAAGCTGCTGCTATAGCTTCATCTGTGGTGTCTGAGGAAGCATCTCCCGCGCCAATTCTATGTTTTAACATGTTTGCTTTACCAATACCTTGGTAAGCTATGTTTACTCGTTCAGTAGGGCTTTTCCATAAATCTACATAACAATGATATATATCACTGTCATCTATTGACATGACTTCATTGCCACTTATCATTATTGTCATTCTTTTCACAATTGTTCTACCCAGATTTTGAAATAGAGTAGCGTTGGCGTCTGTTCTGCTTTTAAGTTCTATTTCAAAGGCAAGACGAGTAGTACGAGGAAATATCACATCATTAGTACTTAGATTGGGAAATCTCACAAGCAGTTGCTGGTTTTGGTCTATTGTTGATGGATTATTAGTTATTACTACACTTGTGCAAATGCCATTGGCACCATGAAGTTCTCTTAGTTTTTTATGAGGGTTGAGTTTGTTTCAGTCAGCCGACATTGTTTTTATGATGAATACTTTGATGATGATTTATCAATGGTGCCTGATGAGCCGGTTCAAAGAAGTCTTTTTAATCAAAGCGATCATATTGCTGAACTTAGGGGAGAGCTGGCAGAATCCACACTTGAAATATACAAGAAAAATCTTGTAAAATCCTTTTATAATGAAAAAGGAAAACGATATAAGATGGCACCGGACAAAATGGATTATGACCAGTTTAAAGTATCAAATGATGGTAAAACATTATACTGGATTGTTGGTGATAAAGGAATAAGAATAACTGCCAGGCAAGGCTCTTTTACATTTCTTGCTCTTGGTTCTTTGGCAAATGAATATAACAGGATAATTGGCTCTGGGGGAACAAGGGCGATAAGACAATTTTTAAATTTACCGGAGTATGACAGTAAAACAAAAGTATCACAGAAAACTCGACAAATGTTGGAAAGCACAATAAACTATTAACCAAATAATGTGGATGCTATTCCATTACAAGATTTATCAAGTGTTGCGAATGACACGGCACAGTCAATAGAAAGTGCTCTCCATGACTGGGATGTGATTGAGCGTCCTGATGCTGAAACACAAACAAATATAGACAAGCGTCCTGATGTTGAAACACAAACAAATATAGACAAGCGTGAAATGGATGGAATAGTAAAAGCAATGACAACTGTCAAGGAAGAACTCACCAATAACGTGGCAAAACTCACACAACTTGATAAAGACATAACAAGAGAAAAACAAAAGTTAGAACAAGCTAATACTGATAATGATGAATTCCAGATAAAAAGAATCAGCGACCGCATCAAATACCTTGAAGATGAGAGAGGTGCAAGAATGGATGTCATTAATGAGAACAGAGAAGCTTTTCGTAACCAAGTAAGCAGGATAAAAGAGACAATAAACAAAATGTTAAACGAGGATACAACTCTTGGTGAGTGGATAAACCTTGTTTAGGGAACAAGGTATTACTATTGTTAGTATTTTGACTGCGTTTGGTATGATTCTTGGGGTGATAATTAATTCTATTATTCCCACATCAAGTGCTGCTCCAACTCCAACTCCAAAGCCTGATCCATCAAGTGTAAAAGACTGGATAAAAAAACAACTATTTAATCTTGGTAAACTTCTTGCCAACCTAGCTGGTAAAGCTGCTGCAGCACTTCCATTAGTTATTGGTGCAATAGTATCATGGCTTTTATCTGCAACAGGTAATGTTATTAATTGGCTTGGTAACAATCTATGGGATTTGCTTGTGTTTGTTTCCGGGTTGTTGTATGTGGCAGCCAAAGAGTGGTTTAGTAAATCTCGTAAATAAGTAATGCAGCAAGACCTATTACTATAGTATCAACAATTATAGTTGTTTTGTTATCTTCGTGTTCAATCGCTATTTTTTGTATTTCTGGTGGGTTATGTTCCACAGTTTTATGTATTGATTTATCAGAATGTTCCGGTAAAAATTTCTTTGTTGTGGTGCCTTGAAAAGGTTGAATATTTTTTGGTGGCACTGGTTTTACATTTACATCATTATTTAATCCTAATGCTTGTGCATCGGTTGCTATTACAATTTCATTATTGTAGTCTTGTATTGTTCCGATTCTTAATTCCATGTCACTCGGAGACATGTACAATCCACTTCCATAGACAAAATTTACTTTACTTCTTGCATATTTTAAGGTGTTTTCATATCTTGAAATTTGACTGGGCAAGTCGATGGGGCTATTTATTGCGTCCTCTACATTTGCTAAAAATTGTTTCTGTGCATCAAATGCTGTTCCAGTTCCAAGTATATCTGTTCTTGTTTGTGATTGTGAGCCAAGGATTGCCCAGCAGTATGTTCTTATGCTGTCATTGATTCTTTCTACTCCTGCCCTTGTAAATCTAGATGAACAATCTAGTATAAAAGTAGACCAGCTGTTGTCTGCTTCAGATCCTTGTGCAATGTAATCAATGTGATATGTTTTATCACTCTCATAAACTGTAAAACTCATCGTTTTGTTGTCGTATACAGTATTTACCAAAGGATGATAACCAATATTTGTCCAGTAATTATAAATTGTTCCTAGACCATTATTATAGCTTTGTTTTTGTCTCCAGTCCGAATTTAAGTCAACGTTAAACTCCTTGCATGTTCTTTCGTATGCGTTTCGGTTATATGTGTTATTAAACGCATTCCAATTTGAGTCTTGCGGCATTGCTACACTCATCTCAAATAATATTCTTCTGACTTGGTAATAGACATGAAATCGAAATAACGAACCAACCAGGGCATCAGCTTTTAGATGGTTGTTAAAATCAATGCCACATCCAGTTGTCGCACATCAAATAGCAAAATTCAACTGATTCTGCCAAAATAACATCCAATCTGTTCCCCAGCGTTGGACTATAGCATCTGATTTGACGTATGGAAGTTTGTATTTTTCAAAGACATTTGAAAATGATGCTTTAAAGCCTTTACCGTCTGATGTAATGACTATGTTTTGATTTATTATATCTATCACTTTCTTGCTAAAAGTATTTAAATAGTGAGAATCCGGGTTATATTTGAATTCTTTAGAAATCATTTTTATTTGTGTTTATATATATATATATTAAAAAAAATGTTTCATACAATTTCAAACATAGACAACTCTATTAGGCGCGTTGGATTAAAAAGTTTTACATACACTATCGGTTGGTTTAATATTAATCATGAAGTCATAAAAACAAAAAAAAAAGATAAAATAGAACATTTACCAGGTGGACTCTATAACTTTGAAGAGTTGGCAAAACATTTTAAATTTCTAAATAAAAATATTACCCTGGGCATTATTGTCCAAAGTGCTATAGCCATTTTAGATACGCCAATAGAGACACGATTATCAATCGGTCTTTTAAAACTGCTGGGATTCGAGGACAGAAAATGGTTAAAAGGTATTCGTGTCGTAGATCACTCAGTTGATTTAGCTCCTTATAAACAGCTATATGTTCATCTGGAACAAGTTAATACGAGTAGTAATTATTTCAATGGCGCGCCAAGCACTATTATAGGGGTTGTACCTGTAGTAAATAAGCAGTTTGGAGATATAGTATATACACATTTTTATCCTGAATATCACTGTCTTATGAATGGTGCAATTACTGAATTGAAAATAGAAGACAGAGATTAGCATGGCAACAAAATAGATAATCACGGTTTGCCTATGAGTTGTGTTTTAGAAATTATTTAAAAAATATATTTTTATAAAAAAAATAATGAGTATATTTGGACCAACAAGCCCTAAAAAAAACAGAAGACTTAGAGGCTTTGATAAATTTTCTTCAAGATTTACATGGGCGAGTTATGCCTTTTGTTGACCAGTTTAATCATTTGAGAGATAGAGTTGCTAATCTTAAATATGGGATTATAACAATATTTGCAGAGGCTGAGGGCCCACTTGTGTTGAATAGAATACTCTCATTTGGTAACGGCGGAGCAGAAATAAATGTGGGGCATGTAATGACACGCCGTGGTCGTATTATGGGAATAGGTTTAGCAAGTGTACGATTAGTTGGTGACGTAACTGTAATAGTTTCTGTCAATGGTGTTAATCAACCAAATTATGGCATAACGCTTCACATCATCCCACGCAATCATGATAATTGATTGGTGCTGGTTCTGTTGTTAACTTTGGTATGCAAGGTTGCTAACGCTACCGCTGTAAATACGGTGGCATCATTATTAATTGAATTAATTTAATTTAATTCTACGAGCTGGCTTGATTTTTGTATCAACAAAAAATATATTATATACAAAATTGTATAACAGTATGATAATTAGTGTACTGGGTATTGAGAGCTTGCTTAAAAGATGTGTTTAATAATTTAATATTAAAAATTTAGTCTTTGAACTATTTTTTTTTTTAAAAATATAATGTTATAATTATATGATGAAAAAAATGGAAGAACAAGAACCAGACATGGAATCGGAGCCAGAAGAATATATACCAATACCAGTAGAGTATGAACCTGTAGTGCTAGAGGAAGTATGGGATTATGTTTGCAAGTGTGTTAGGAAATGGGATATTTTTGAAGACTACAAGTGGTCAACATTATCTGTTATTATATTACTATTTATACCGCAGTGCTCGTAACAACAATTATAGATTTGTTTGGAACTCTTACCCCATCCGCCTGGTTAATATTACCATGAGGAGTCTTGAAAGTAACAAAGATTGAAAACTTAACCAAATCACGTTGCTTGAAATCCTGTCCGGTTGCTACATTATTAATTGAATTAATTTAATTTTTTATTTATCAATAAAAAAATGAAGCAACCAACAGCACCAAGTTTATATCCTGAGTTGCCAGTAGAAGACGGACAAAATTATAGATAACAAAAGATTTCAGAAATTGAAAAAAAGTTAATTAAAGAACGAGATATACGTCAGTCTCTTTATAAAAAATATAAACGTGGTATTAATATTACAGATGGAATTGACACTACCTTGATATCTGCATGTGTTATTATGGCTGGGATTGGATTTGTTGTTCCAGTTTTGTTACCTTTAGAAATAGCAGCAATAGTATGTGGAGCTACAGGTGTTTGTATAAATTTTATAAGACGCAAGCTTAATGCAAAAGCTCAAAAACATCATGAAATAAAAACTTTGGCAGAGGCTAAGTTAAATAGTATAAAGCAGTTAATATCAAAAGCGTTGAGTGATGCACAAATATCTGATCGAGAGTTTAAGATATAGTTTAAAACAGGACACCAAACAAAAAAAGGCTGAAATAAGTGAAGTTCAAAAAAAGGAACTAGTAGAGCAGGGAAGAAAGGAAGCAATGGCAACCTTACAAAAAAGTCTAAAAAGTGTGTGATTTATTGTTTTAGTAGTGTGTATGAGTACGATCCACCACCTTTGTATTCAAGGTCAGAAAATTGTTAATTGAATGTAATTTTGATAACTTATAAAAAAAATTAAAATTGCAATCTTCACTCCCCCTATTTTAAAAAAGTTTTAATAAATCAAGTAAATCACCATTTTATGGTGATTTATTATATATATGTATTTTGGGCGTTTCTGTTGTAATTTGAGGCGAAACGGAGTGAGACGAGAACGCCCAAAATACATATATATCATAATTTCAATATATACTTCTGTTTAACAGATAAACGACCCAGAAGTTGAATTATGGTATTTCCTTTGTATTTCTCTAATGTATTTGTTCTAGAGTTAGAATTTTAGGTGAGAACTAAATAGTTGGTTCATTTGGCCTATGCACTCCGTTACCGCCATTGATTCAAAGTCTGAAGACATAACACTGTTTGATTGATCCGGACTATGTAAACACCCTGCTGTTATTTATTTGTATTAACCATTACATTCGTATTTATTATACCTCACTCTAAATCCATGTAAAACCCCAAACCCTGCCGGGTTGATATTTCGCGCTATCACCCTCAACGCGTCATAGCGGATGATATCCCCCGCTAGCTTTTTGAAAAGCTCAGTTATCAGTTTTGACTGTTAAATATGTTCAAATAGACCTGTCTTTTTAATGCGATTTCCCATTGTAGTATTTGTTCGGTATAATAAAATAAATATCACATCCTCTTGAGGGTGCCTCGGTCGACATTACATTCTCGGGTTGATAATATCCACTGGCAGGCATCCTCAATATTTTTGTTTGTTTGTATGGTGTTTTACGTCAGTTTCAACACATGTAAGATTATATATGACGGTCGATTGTTTGTGGTGGAGGCAGACCACCCACTTTTCCTGGGTAGAACCAATACTGTACACCTCCCGCCATCCGCAAGAATCGATGGGATATTTACATAATATCATTACATGGGGTAAATTGTATTTTAAGTTATGTAAAGACCAGTTGCCATTTTCGTTCTTGAGAGAACAGATGTGTAATACTTTGTCTCAAGTTATTCATTCCATAACTTGAATATATACTTCTGTTTTACAGAATTAAACTTCTTCGTATCCTCGATACAGAGCTTTAGACGCCTTCATTTTCAACCCCCACTAAACCCTGTGACATATGAAGGGCCAGAAAATGTTTATGTACATATACACTACTGTAAACGATGCCAATTAAATGGCCATTACTTACCCATGACCACAATGCCATTAAAATTCCCAATAATAATGTAGTTTTTAATGGAAGTTGTTACTATACATTTCATATAAGTGGCCCCATTAATTATGGCACTTTTAATGGCTGTAATATTAATGGCATCCAACAATGTAATGCCCATTACTTTAAATAATTGCCATTACTGAATATTAAGCACCCTATTATTATGACACTTTTAATGGTTGTAAAATTAATGGCATATTACACATTAATGCCCATTACTTTAAATAATGGCACCATCCTCAAATAAATTAATGCTCATGAAATAAACAGAGGGAAAATGATGGCCATTATTTCCACTCATTAAAACTACAAAATTAATGGGAAAGTGCCATAACTCATGGTGCCATTAGAATTTTGGGATATTTTTTAATGGGTCAGTACAAAATAATGACCTTGAAATAGTTAAAATAATTGTGAATAGTGGCCATTACTTTCAAATAAATGTGATCATTAATTTAAATACTGTTCGCATTGATAAAAGTAAGGGCCATTATTATTTACATGTACAAATGATAGACGGGTGTTACCTAGCTACCGTTCATAAGGATAGCTCTTTGTATTTATTTGCCAGTAGAGCTAAAAATGGAGGTTCATGTACAGTACCGTACAGCATGTACGTACATTTTCTGTACTTTAAGCTTTAATATGGTCATTTTTCAGATAACTGGCAAAGTGATCACAATACACTGAACCTTGGATGTCATGTGAGCTTTCAAAAAACATGTGTAGAGTACATTAATAGCATTTAAACGTTCATGAAATAAAAAATCTTTATTAATAAATATAGAAATATGAAGAAATACAAAACACTTAAACTGTTATTCAGAGAGTTGAAATACAAAATTTAAAGAAACTGATCATGAATGTCCCTGATGAATCAGGACAGACGACCAAACAACTTCTCTAATGGTTTATATACAGATTTATGCATAGAGGATCCATATTGCTCTATTGGCTGGAATAATATGGACATAATCAGATAAAATGTTTTCACTAGATCATTTGAGCGCAATCTAGTTGGTTCAAATACATGTCAAAGTGGTTATTAAGATAAACATTCCTTGTAAATTTTGTAAAGATTAGATGAAAAATTAAGGAGCTAGTGTTAACAGAGCAAACAAAAAGCATTTTTTCAATAGTCAAGTTTATTATATACCATCTGTGCTCAAGTTTGGTGAAGATCAGATGCAACATTGAGGTTCTCAAGCATTAACAAGGCAAACTAAAGCATTTTCTTTCTTTAAATCAGTTGCAAGGACTATGTAACTTGGGTGTTATATTTTTTATGATACATGTATTATGTGGTTTTGGAACCTCACTTTGCATTAATATAAAGATTTTGACCAAATTTAGTCAAGCTGAGATGACACAAGTGCTGAAGTGTTAAGGCAAACACATAACATTTTTCATGAAACAAGGTCCATAACTCTACAGTGTTTCTTAACCGATATGTAGTGGTTTTCAAACGTGTTAGAGCTTTCATCGATACAAAGGTCTTGACCAAGTTTGATTAAGATTAGATGCAATATGAATGTACTTGAGTGCTAACAACAACAAATAACAGACGGATGCACAGATAACTGACAACATACCATGATATAAGCCGGTCGAGTAAAACAGTATAAACTAGTTTTATTATAAAGAAGGGGTAAAAAATAATAATTCTTTTATTACCAGGTACTAGGTATAATATCATAAGGTCTTACTTTCTGAAATACAGCTGTATTAATTATTGACCATACGATTTATGACAGAGGACAACCGATTTCAAACTGTGAATAGCAAATAGAGAAATTACTTAAATCGAACGGAAAAGGAACTTCCGGGATTCTGACATTTTTTTTATTACTTCTAATCTTCACATTCGGTTACAGATCTTGATAATAGTACTACGTTTCCAATGATGAAATACCCTTAGGGGATTATTTTTGATGATTGAATATGAAATTCACCTCATTATGTGTCAATACAAATAATCCAAGGATATATGAAGCACTATAATGAATATATATAGCACTATTGAAACAATATATGCCACAAGATTGTTGTAACCTATAAATGGAGAGAAAAAAACGCCTGTTGTTGTTTTTTGTATGTCGGGGATATAAGTATACTGTCAAACATTTCTGTGCTGCGAGGAAAGTGACTATGCTGTTTGGCCAATGTAAAACCAAATAAATAAACTAAACTAGGGTATAATGCACAGGCTTGCATTACATTCGTCGACAGAAAGGAAAAACAGAAGAAGATAAAGTGTTGTATTATATGTAAACATGTAAGTCATATTTATTTACGTCTACTAGAACACTTCTCTTCACTAATTTAATGCAAGCCTGTGCTACAATCTGCCTAAATTGGTTACTCGGACAGATTAATTTTTAGGCTGAAGTGACATGAAGTCTTAGTTTTTTGAATGTGTTTACCATTAGAGATGAAACACTGAAATTATTCGCGAAAACACATGACAATGTAGAGCACCGCGATTGAAAAAATAAATTATGCACAGATAGATGCAAAGTTATATCAAATACATATTAAATTACCGTTCACTGAAAGAATCTCGCATCTCCATGCAGAAGTCCGTTGGCATCGGGATCTAAAGACTGAGTCATGTCGTCCCGTATAATATTTTCATCTCGGACCTGCCTTCTTCGGACTAGGTCCCCCTATTTCCATTTTCCAAGTGAACTGACTTGAAATTATTGCCACGGTGCCATTTCATAAAAGCGTACTGAATGTGAGCCATATTTTATTATTTTGTGTAGAAACAGAAAAAAAGTCAAACAATCTCTTCGATTCTGATGTTTTCAAAATGATCAGCTGTACATGTTCTCGCGTTGCGCCTCTCGAAAGGCGAGATTAGAGAATCAAAGTACTTGAAGTACTGTGCGTATGTGGACGTTAAAATTATGAGGACATTTAAAGCGAGAAAATGAAAAGATAAACACTTTAAAAGGGACCACCTCAAATGATAACAAACACTCCTTCAAATCAGGACACAGCAGGAGCAATTTGGAGTTATTGTCCTTTGTTATTTTATTTATGCATTTAATGTCAGTTAATGATACTCTCATTCCATTTTTCTCTTTAAGTAGTGAGCTTTCACTCGGCGAGCATTTATCGGTTTTACCTATATTTCTTGTTTTATTTGATTAAAACAAAACCTTGGCGATTACACATTGAAGCAATTATATATAATGAAGTAATTAATTGCAACCTTCATTTGTTGTATACAAGTCATTTCTTAACAGATCACGGTCACCATTATTTAAAGGTGATAAGCCCCACCATTGTGTAAGCATTATCTCTAAACAATAGTTACCATTTCCAATAACATGGTACTCGTGTAGGTAAGACCATGTTTCTGTATGGTCAACACTGTTCTGATACTGACATCAGTCAAGAGCATCCTCTTCGTGTAGGCGATTCAACTGCAAGTTTTAATCTTTGATTACATAGAAAACTTCCGGCGACTACTTCTCAAAGGCATCAAAGACTTCTTCTCGGATTTTCCTAAATCTTCAGTGCTCGAAAAGTAGGATAGCCAGACGCCCGGGACGCTTCGAAATCCATTCCGGGCCTCATTTTACAGACAAGGAGTCCGTCGGGCCTGTCTACAAAAAAATCCCAAAGATCTATTTTACTTGATCTCAAGATCCTCAATACTCCCATGTGTATTGTGAACTGTGAAAACACTTGCAATAAAGTAATTAAAATGTGTGATAAGTATGAATATTTTGCCTGGCTTCATGTCGGCAATTGGTCACAACAGAGATCGACAATTATTGTCATAAAATTACATTATCCTGCTATTAGGGTTATGTTGTCTTTCCTCTTTGATAAGAAATACCATTTTTGGCATTCAAAACACATTAATGCATGAAAAAAGTTCGTAATTGATGGTATTTCGATTGAATGATTGCGAAATTTTCGGGCCGCAAAAGTGCAAGTCATAGTACATAATTTCGGATATTTTTTTTATTTTTTTTTTAATTTTCTTTACATAATCGAATAAGAAAAACATTCTATTCATTATTTAATCCATCATTCTTTCTTTTATCAATGTGTAAGGTGTAAGGAGTGCCTGGAATCCTATTTTTAAATGAATTCTAGTCTAGGCTCTTAATTCTTTAACTTTGCATGACAAAATGAAAAAATATAGCTAGAGGAGGCCCTGATAGTCTATTAAAACCTGATTAAAATTTGGCTCCAAGTTCGGCTCCAGTTTTACCAAGTCGGCTCTGAATATTATCGTTTGGCAAAAGTGCTAGTACTCTTCTTTGCATCGTTATAAATTACTATGTAATATTCTATTCTAACGTATTTGAAACGAAGTGGTAAATAAGTCCGCTGACTAGGGAGCATAAAGCGGTAGCAATAAGAAAAATATAGTCAGAGGAGGTTCTGAGTTTGATTAATACATACGTAACAAATGTGTGCTATAAAAGTGAATAAAGACACATTTCCACTAAGAAAAAATTGGACTTTTCCATTTTAAATCAGGCTTGTCCATTTTAAATCAGGGCCTGTCAATTTTCAGAAGCAAGAAGCCCTGGGCCTGTCTCTTAAACTAATTTTCTGTGAGCACTGATCTTATCTTAACTAACATTGTGTCTCTTTCTCTCTCTCTCTTTCAATTGTTTTTGAAAGGTGTTCTCTCTCTCTCTTTCTCTCTCTCTCTCTCTCTCTATATATGATACTTAAAAATAATAACATTAATGTAATGCCCATGATCTTCATATTGAGCTTTACTGATATTTTATTTCTTATTAATATGCTCCAAGAAATTCAAATAATGGCCAGTCATTTTTATGTTACCATGGTCTTATGGGGGTAAATTCAACAACTCCAATCTATGATTTAGGGTTCTTTATATACGGGTAATATAAAGCCTGCAATATATACAAACATCACATTTAACAAACAATTACAACATGAATGACATTGCAGCCATTACAGAAATACATTATCTACAAACGCGGCAATTTCATTAATATACCAAACAATCGAGAACTCACCAGACAAATCCATATTTAGGTTCTGCAACCAAATATTTACCAAGAATCTAATAGCTGTAGAATATATAAAACTACATTCTCAATCAGACCTTTACAAGTCTATATAAAACTACTAAAATATATATTATTACATCTCTGTACTGAAATAGGTGTTTCTCTTAGAGAAGGTAGGCAAATACTGAGTTAGTTAGAGTTATCATGCCATGCAGTGTTAGGGGTGACCTAAGTTAGTTTTCACTCACTCAATCCTGTCAACCAAGCTGTATTTGTACAATAATCAGTTTGTCAAGACATACATGACAACCGTATACAATATAAATAATACATTGACCTCATGATAAATGGTCTCATTAACTTTTACAGTTATTACTCAGTACTGTGAACATAGCCAGTTATCTACCTGTGGAATAAGGGACAAAAATATGAGTACACATACTACAGAGAACTATAGCAGTAGTCTCCCTTGAACCACATTTAAAGGCACGGTTACATTTATTTTAATGGTCACGCTAAAAATGTTAAAACAATTAAAGGTCATCATAGTATAATGGCAATTAAAAATAAATTACAGTAACTGATAATGGCCATTAGTATTACAATTAATGGGCATTATTTCAATTGAAACTTAAACTAATGGGGCATTACTTTGTTAATGTCTCAAAGTTAATACCACAAGTTGTAAATATATTTTTTAATGGGATAAATTACCTATTAATGACCAATAATATAATAATAATGATCATAATGATTATTAATATTAAATTATTATTAATGGTACAGAACAGCGTTGCCATTAAATATTCAAAACAAGAATTAATGGCTATATTTCATGGGTTTGGTGATTTTAATGGCATTTTTTATGGTATTTTCATGGCATTTTAATGGTTTTGATTTGCAGTAGTGATATACAGGTCTATAAAATGTTGAAAAAATCAGAGAGTTATGAATGACATCTCTTGTAACTGAGAATATCAAAGCGAGGAACTATCGTGCTTTCGGAACAAGTCCTAGAATGTTAGAACGTTTCAGTTTCACTAGCATGTTGATAATGTTGATAAACTATATGACATCAATGCTTTGGGCAATATATGTCTGAAGATGCCTAATATGGCACCCATTCACAAATAGTGGCAAATCAATATTGCTACTATCACTTTTATTCAGATGGAGGTTGGTCATCCTGGAGCACGTGGAGCACGTGTAGTGTCACGTGTGGTGGCGGCATCCAGTCACGTGACCGACTGTGCAATAACCCGTCACCATCGCCATTAGGTCAATATTGTCCCGGACAAGCGTACGAGGCGAACGCATGCAGAAGTAACAGATGTCCAGGTATGTAGTGTATATTAGGACACAACGAGAGAATACAAATCCCAGGGCTCTATATGACGATGATTTTCGTCCCAGACAAAATACATGACGTAGTACGTTAAAAATCAAATCTCATTTATTTATTAAACACTGATTTGTTTAATTTATAATACCGATACAGTAAAACCATAACGTGCATTGTGCAGACATTTACTTATTATTACAGAGATTATATCAGCAATTATCGTCACTGAACCCCATTCCTTACTTCAACCGGATATTGTGCAGACATTTACAATTGTTATGCACTTATTATTACAGAGATTATATCAGCATTTACCGCCACTGCCCCCCACGCCTTACTTCTGCCGGGTAATGTGCTGACGTTTTCGACGATGATTATAAACCAAGGCGGAGACTTTAACCCATCCAAGGGCATTTTTACTACCACTAAACCAGGCCTCTATTTCTTCTCGGTGTCACTGGTCAAGAAACGTGCAACCACGAGAGTTGATTTAGTTTATTGCAAACTTTATAAAAACAATGCAGACATTATTCTCATACGTGTTGATCCCACGGACGACGACACTGACAAAGGAGGTGCACAAGCAACAAACTTCGCCATAATCCATCTTGACAGAGGAGACGTAGTTAAACTTAGAAACTGTCTCAATCCATCAACAAACATGGAGTACTGGTCCTCATTCTCCGGCTTTCTACTCAATCCTGATGTGTGAATAAAACGCCTTTAAAGGGAATGTAGTGCCTCAGCCAAACCATCTTTATTATTGAGAGTTCTGAAAAAAAATGAAAACAATTCGAATAAATATCAAAGTCGGATGATAAACAAAGAATATACTAGTATGATTATTTGAAGGTTCTTTTGAAACGGATATGGAAGCCGCCATTTTGATAGCTATGACATCACAGTTTTAATGACCATATATAAAATATTTATAAATATTAATATTTACTGATTAATAGAAAACAAAATGACAGCAACTGTATGAAAAACATGTATACTGAATGACAATAAAGCTTTATATGACCAGCAAAGGAGTTTGCATTCATTTGCAGCGACTTCCTTTGCTTAAATGATTTTGATCAATATTCCATATATGGTAATTTGGAACTACGACGTAATAGTTCTCAAAATGGCATCTCCCATATCCGTTTTAGAACAACCTTCAAATTGTCATGTCTTTTTGGATATCATTCGATTTTGATCATTCTTTTACCTTCTCCCAAGTTTCAGAACTCTTAATAATAAAGCTATTTAGTTATTAATTAAATTGTTCTCATATTGGCCCAGTTATTGGTCCTCGGACTGTCATAACCCTAACCCTAGGTTAACCATAACCCAGTCCGAGGACCAATAACTTGGACAATATGAAAACACTTAATTAATGACAATTTTATTAATTAACTTCCACTACAGTATACTTTTATTTAAATAACATTTTGACATGATTTGCGTTTGTATATACAGTAACGTTAATTAGTGGAGCGCTGTGGTCTAGTGGTAGAGCGTTGGACCCATGATCCAAAAGTCGTGGGTTCGATTCCCGTCATTGCCATATGCGTTGTGTCCCTGAGCAAGACACTTTATCTGCATTGCTTAGTACTGGTTCTACCCAAGAAGACATCGAGAGTGATACAAATAAGTTCATAGAGCTTTCGTTACAATCGATGTAAAATAAATAAGTTTAAACTAACGTTAATTAGTTACATGTATAAGTTGGTAAGCGAGCGTGATTGACGTCACTTAACGTGATTGACGTCACTTAACGTGAATGACGTCACTTAACGTGAATGACGTCACTTACGCTCTTATTGGCGAGTTTCTTCATATTGGCCTTGTTTTCTCATATTGACCGACTTTTGGTTAGCATTGGCCGAGTTTGAGTCGTTATTATTATAGAGTTTCTAGTAAAACACGGCTATTATATGTGAGTTAATTAATAAAACAAAGTACATGTATTGTCACATAAAGCAGGCATGGTCGAGTCAGTTAAATATAATACAAATTATGGACACATAAATTATGTTTTGTTGCGTCATTCAAATAGTCATGCAATAGGTGTTCAACTTAACGTAACACCTTCAGTTTGTAACGGAATTAAATATCTTGACATTCTCCCCGAATAAGTACGGTGTCCTGTTAGGACCATCTTACTATCGCATCTTACCATCGACCATCGACCTAGACTATCGACCTAGGTCGATGGTCGATGGTAAGATGCGATGGTAATATGCGAAGGTCGATAGTAAGATGCGATGGTAAGATGCGATGGTCGATGGTAAGATGCGATGAACCATCGACCATCGCCTCTTACCATCGAACATAGCATCTTACCATCGCATCTTACCATCGACCATAGCATCTTACCATCACATCTTACCATCGACTTATGACACAAGGGCTACGGCCACTCTTGGTATCGAACTTGACCAAGTTTTCCATTCCCGAATATTGCAAACAAGTGTGTATGGGCGAGTGAGGTGTGCATGCATAGGAGAAACACATGGAACATACTTATATAAAGGAAAGCGGACACATTTCACAATCAACTTTTTAAATGACACTATATATATATAATTGCTTATAACTACGCATAAAACATGCAGTGCCTCACTTTTTAAGGTCAAGCATCCTTATATTTTACTAGTTGTCTGAGTGCGTAAAGAAACATTAAGAGCATGGTGGGGGCACAGGCTGTCTGGAATTTATCTAGTCAATCCACATACAGGATATAGATCCAGGTTTTAACAAGGATGTCCAGTAGTTATATTTTCAGAGAAACAATTGTTTGTACTGCAAATGGAGGTTATCAAACACTAGTAACTTATAGATTTTAAGGTGGAAACACAGTATCTACACATACCATACAGCTAGTTTACAATGTATACCTAAAGCTAAATAACAACCCGTTGGCACTGTATATATTTAGATATTTCCTGTCAGCTAGTGAGTGTGTCAAGTAACACTTGCACCTTTAGGGACCAGGCAATATTTATTGAGGGTTTGAGACCGGTACAAAATGGCATGAGACAGGTACCATTTTTTGTCGCGACAAACCATGGGACGATACTTTTTTCCGCTAGCTTGCCATGGGACGTACACATGTTTTAAAGTCAAATTCTTTCCCCCCCCCCAAAAAAACTTCAAACAATTGCAAATATTGAAGCAGTGATCTTAGACCATAAAATACCCCCCCCCCCCCACCCCCACGCCACACACTCACACACCTTACCAAAAATATAGGCTTCTAGCGACTGTTTGCTGCAATTCTGCGGCAAACATTGCTGCAAAGCTGCGGCAGACAAATATGCAAATGAGGTTCTGGTGATGTTCACCGCAACTTTGTCGGAGACCTCATTTGCATAGTAAAAGTGTGTGGCAACTTCTGAGCACACTTCATTTGCATAACACTTTTAGCTGTAATCTTCTCGCGATGAAAGAACAATGGTGCGCCCTTTGTGAAAAACAATATATTTGGCTCAAAAACATTTTTTTTTTCACTATTTAACATGGACTGCACCATATTCAAATAAATTGACACGATTTAAATAAAATGACATGATATAAATAAATCGACACTTTTTAAATAAATTTTCTCGATTTAAAGTATATCCTTACGATTTAGATTATATCCTCACGATTTAAAATATATCCATACGATTTAACTAAATGGTTTTGATTTAAATAATTGTTTGTGAATTTTAAATAAATGGACATTCGTTTTACTAAATATGCAACAATTTTATTAAATTCTCTATATTTAAATAAATCGACACAATTGAAATAAACTGACACTATCTAAATAAATCTTCTCAAAATTAAAATCTGTCATTTCTGCATTTCGCTCATTTTGATGGAGATGTCGAGCGTTGTCATTCCTACATTACTCCCATTTTCATGGAGATGTCGAGCACTGTCATTTCTGCATTACTCACATTTTCATGAAGATGTTGAGCGCTGTCATTCTGCATTACTCCCATTTTTATGGAGATGTCGAGCGCTGTCATTCCGCATTACTCCCATTTTAATGGAGATGTTGAGTGCTGTCATTCCTGTATTAATCCCATTTGCATGGAGATGTCGAGTGCTGTCATTCCTACATTACTCCAATTTGCATGGAGATGTCGAGCACTGTCATTTTTGCATTACTCTCATTTGCATGGAGATGAGCACTGTCATTTCTGCATTACTCTCATTTTCATGAAGATGTTGAGCGCTGTCATTCCTACATTAATCCCATTTTTATGGAGATGTCGAGCGCTATCATTCCTACATTAATCCCATTTGCATGGAGATGTCGAGTGCTGTCATTCCTACATTACTCCAATTTGCATGGAGATGTCGAGCACTGTCATTTTTGCATTACTCTCATTTTCATGGAGATGATTTCTGCATTACTCCATTTTTTTCATGGAGATATCGAGTACTGTTGAGCGCTGTCACTTCTGCATTACTCACATTTTCATGGAGATGTCGAACGCTGTCATTTCTGCATTACTCCAATTTTCATGGAGATATCGAGTACTGTTGAGCGCTGTCACTTCTGCATTACTCTCATGTTCATGGAGATGTCGAGCGTTGTCATTTCTGCAGTACTCACACTTTCATGGAGATATCGACTGCTGTCGTTTTTGCATTACTCTCATTTTCATGAAGATGTCGAGCACTGTCATTTCTGCATTTCTCCAATTTTCATAGAGATATCGGCGCTGTCACTTCTGCATTACTCTCATTTTCATAATGATGTCGAGCACTGTCATGTTTGCATTACTCTCATTTTCATGGAGATATCAAACGCTGTTGAGTACTGTCATAACTCTAATTTTCATGGAGTTGTCGAGTGTTGTCATTTCTGCATTACTCACATTTTCATGTAGATGTCGAGTGCAGTCATTTCTGCATTACTACCATTTTTAAGAAGATGTCGAACGCTGTCATTTTTGCACTACTCCCATTTACATGCAGATGTCAAACGCTGTCAATTTTGAATTACTCCCATTTTCATGCAGATGTCTAGCGCTGTCATTTCTGCATTAGTCTCATTTTCATGGAGATGTTGAGCACTTTCATTTCTGCATTACTCCCATTTTCATGGAGATATCGTGTGCTGTCATTTCTGCATTACTCCCATTTTCATGGACATGTCACTAACTGTAGCAGTCCAATAGGCACTTATGGTGCCTGGCTATCTTAGAATCATCACCAGACCCTAGACAAACCAACAAACGTATATATACACACATCTACCTATTGAGGTCATACTGATAATATTATTTCGCACTTGGGATACAATTTTAATTGTTCTGGTTTTAAATGTTGGAGTTATCATGGTGTTTGCTATTTAAAAATGTTCTTGCAATGAACACAATTAAATAAATGTTTAAAAACAAGGTTCCACGAAAACAATTACACTTGGCTAAATTTCTTGTTCAAGTGGTACGTCCTTTGACATAACATGCAAATTTCACTTTAGTAGTAAGTAACTGGAAATAATAAAATTCTGTATAAAGTCTAAGTTTTGCGATGATGTTTTGGCTAACAGAGTCTTCAGATACAGCAGATCAGAACGTGATATTCTGTGAATAAGGAAACGGCAAATCTGAATTTAAAAATTGTGATGATGTTACGGCGTTCAATAAAAAAACTAATCGGATTGGTAAAATTTGTCGCAATGTTGTGGCGAACAAAAAAACATGCAAGTAAGTTTGTGTTGATGTTATGGTGAACGTTCCAAATGAATAAATGTTTCAGGCGAATGTATAGCTTTTTGACGAGTTTGCGGCAAATTCGCTAAAGATTACCATAATGTTTGCGGCAACATCACCGCTAGTGGCGAACAATTAAGAATTGATGAACTAAATTGTTCGCTGCAAGCTTACAGCAAACCTCATTTGGTAAGGAGGGTGCTTATGGACCAGGCAATATTTATCGGGGCATTGGGAATGGTGCAAAATGGCAAGGGACAGGTACTTTTTTTGTCGCGACAAACCATGGGACGATATTTTTTTTTTCGTTTGCTTGCCATGGGACGTACATTTATTTTTTGCACGGGTCCCAACCCCCCGATAAATATTGCCTGGTCCCTTAGTGGACACACAGTATCTAAACATACCATACAGACAGTTTACAATATATACCTAAAGATAAATATCAACCCATTGCCACAGTATATATTTATACATTTCCTGTCAGCTAGTGTGTCAAGTAACACTTCCACCTTTAGTGGAAACACAGTATCTACACATACCATACAGACAGTTGACAATATATACCTAAAGATAAATAACAACCCGTTGGCACAGTATATATTTATATATTTGCTGTTAGCTAGTGTGTCAAGTTACACTGCCACCTTTAGTGGAAACACAGTATCTACACATACCATACAGACAGTTTACAATATATACCTAAAGATAAATAACAACACATTGCCACAGAATATATTTCCTGTCAGCTAGTGTGTCAAGTAACACTGCCACCTTTAGTGGAAACACAGTATCTACACATACCATACAGACAGTTTACAATATATACCTAAAGATAAATAACAACACATTGCCACAGAATATATTTCCTGTCAGCTAGTGTGTCAAGTAACACTGCCCCCTTTAGTGGAAACACAGTATCTACACATACCATACAGACAGTTTACAATATATACCTAAAGATAAATAACAACCCGTTGGCATAGTATATATTTATACATTTCCTGTCAGCTAGTGTGTCAAGTAACACTACCACCTTTAGTGGAAACACAGTATCTACACATACCATACAGACAGTTGACAATATATACCTAAAATTAAATAACAACCCGTTGGCACAGTATATATTTATATATTTTCTGTTAGCTAGTGTGTCAAGTTACACTGCCACCTTTAGTGGAAACACAGTATCTACACATACCATACAGACATTTTACAAAATATACCTAAAGATAAATAAGGAGCAGTATATATTTATATATTTCCTGTCAGCTAGTGTGTCAAGTAACACGGACACCTTTAGTAGAAACACAGTATCTACACATGCCATACAGACAGTTTACAATATATACCTAAAGATAAATAACAACCCGTTTGCACAGTATATATTTATATATTTTCTGTCAGCTAGTGTGTCAGGTATTACTGCCACCTTTAGTGGAAACACAGTATCGACACATACCATACAGACAGTTTACAATATATACCTAAAGATAAATAACAACCCGTTGCCACAGTATATATTTAAATATTTCCTGTCAGCTAGTGAGTGTGTCAAGTAACACTGCCACCTTTAGAGGAAACACAGTATCTACACATGCCATACAGACAGTTTAAAAAATATACCTAAAGATAAAATAAGGCACAGTATATATTTATATATTTCCAGTCAGCTAGTGTGTCAAGTAACACTGACACCTTTAGTGGAAACACAGTATCTACACATGCGATACAGACAGTTTACAATATATACCTAAAGATAAATTACAACCCGTTGCCACAGTATATATTTATATATTTCCTGTCAGCTAGTGAGTGTGTCAAGTAACACTGCCACCTTTAGAGGAAACACAGTATCTACACATACCATACAGACAGTTTACAATATATACCTAAAGATAAATAACAACCCGTTGCCACAGTATATAGTTATATATTTCCTGTCAGCTAGTGAGTGTGTCAAGTAACACTGCCACCTTTAGAGGAAACACAGTATCTACACATGCCATACAGACAGTTTACAATATATACCTAAAGATAAATAACAACCCGTTGCCACAGTATATATTTATATATTTCCTGTCAGCTAGTGAGTGTGTCAAGTAACACTGCCACCTTTAGAGGAAACACAGTATCTACACATGCCATACAGACAGTTTACAATATATACCTAAAGATAAATAACAACCCGTTTGCACAGTATATATTTATATATTTTCTGTCAGCTAGTGTGTCAGGTATTACTGCCACCTTTAGTGGAAACACAGTATCGACACATACCATACAGACAGTTTACAATATATACCTAAAGATAAATAACAACCCGTTGCCACAGTATATATTTATATATTTCCTGTCAGCTAGTGTGTCAAGTATTACTGCCACCTTTAGTGGAAACACATTATCTACACATTCCATACAGACAGTTTACAATATACATGTATACCTAAAGATAAATAACAACCCGTTGCCACAGAATATATTTATATATTACCTGTCAGCTAGTGTGTCAAGTAACACTGCCACCTTTAGTGGAAACACAGTATCTACACATTCCATACAGACAGTTTACAATATACATGTATACCTAAAGATAAATAACAACCCGTTGCCACAGTATATATTTATATATTACCTGTCAGCTAGTGTGTCAAGTAACACTGCCACCTTTAGTGGAAACACAGTATCTACACATTCCATACAGACAGTTTACAATATACATGTATACCTAAAGATAAATAACAACCCGTTGCCACAGAATATATTTATATATTTCCTGTCAGCTATTGTGTCAAGTAACACTGCCACCTTTAGTGGAAACACAGTATCTACACATGGCATACAGACAGTTTACAATATATACCTAAAGATAAATAACAACCCGTTGCCACAGTATATATTTATATATTTCCTGTCAGCTAGTGTGTCAAGTATTACTGCCACCTTTAGTGGAAACACAGTATCTACACATACCATACAGACAGTTTACAATATATACCTAAAGATAAATAACAACCCGTTGCCACAGTATATATTTATATATTTCCTGTCAGCTAGTGAGTGTGTCAAGTAACACTGCCACCTTTAGTAGAAACACAGTATCTACACATACCATACAGACAGTTTACAATATATACCTAAAGATAAATAACAACCCGTTGGCATAGTATATATGTATATATTACCTGTCAGCTAGTGTGTCAAGTAACACTGCCACCTTTAGTGGAAACACTGTATCTACACATACCATACAGACAGTTGACAATATATACCTAAAGATAAATAACAACCCGTTGGCATAGTATATATTTATATATTACCTGTCAGCTAGTGTGTCAAATAACACTGCCACCTTTAGTGGAACACAGTATCTGCACATACCATACAGACAGTTTACAATATATACCTAAAGATAAATAACAACCCGTTGGCACAGTATATATTTATATATTACCTGTCAGCTAGTGTGTCAAGTAACACTGCCACCTTTAATGGTAACACAGTATCTACACATACCATACAGGCAGTTTACAATTTATACCTAAAGATAAATAACAACCCGTTGGCACAGTATATATTTATATATTTCCTGTCAGCTAGTGTGTCAAGTAACACTGCCACCTTTAGTGGAAACACAGTATCTACACATACCATACAGAAAGTTTACAATATATACCTAAAGATAAATAACAACCCGTTGGCGCAGTATATATTTATATATTACCTGTCAGCTAGTGTGTCAAATAACACTGCCACCTTTAGTGGAAACACAGTATCTACACATACCATACAGACAGTTTACAATATATACCTAAAGATAAATAACAACCCGTTGGCACAGTATATATTTATATATTACCTGTCAGCTAGTGTGTCAAATAACACTGCCACCTTTAGTGGAAACACAGTATCTACACATACCATACAGACAGTTTACAATATATACCTAAAGATAAATAACAACCCGTTGGCACAGTATATATTTATATATTACCTGTCAGCTAGTGTGTCAAGTAACACTGCCACCTTTAATGGTAACACAGTATCTACACATACCATACAGGCAGTTTACAATTTATACCTAAAGATAAATAACAACCCGTTGGCACAGTATATATTTATATATTTCCTGTCAGCTTGTGTGTCAAGTAACACTGCCACCTTTAGTGGAAACACAGTATCTACACATACCATACAGAAAGTTTACAATATATACCTAAAGATAAATAACAACCCGTTGGCACAGTATATATTTAAATATTTATATATTTCCTGTCAGCTAGCGTGTTAATTACCACTACCATCTTTAGTTGAACTAGTTGGTCACCTTAAAGTCCCTACCCCACTATCAACAGGCAGTTTTGCAACAAATATACACCGTTTCTAAACCTACTGACAACGACGTATATATATAACTGATATATTTTAAAAATTTAAACTCTAAATGGCTAGAACCAGCCAGGCCAAACTCCAAAACTGGAGCGTCGAATTAAGAGTTACCAACTCATAACTCATTTTACGCATACTCAATCATAGTTATTTTAAGAACCGATGAATAAACCTATACTTTTAATCAGCTCATATACATTATGTTACGACCTAAACACCTGGATAGAGTTTTGATAAAGAGTTTGTTTTGTAAGTTTGCTTTTATTTGTCGGTTTAATTTCTTCTTTAAAAGAGACTGGAAGCGAACTGGAAAATGTGTGGATGTATATATCCAAAATATATATCAAAACATCTTAATGTGCTTCAATTTCATTATCAATTTCAGTCAGGTTTAATTATTGTTCATGAAAAAGGTTAGTTGGGAAATCTTGGCCTCACGGCGAAGGGTTATGTTTGTTTTTCTACTGGCTGATTGTCTGTAAGAGCTTATTCACATTTGCCATGATTATAAATTACTATGCCATATTCTAGCCCTTAACCAGCTACATATATATAATGAACTGTTCTTTCTTAGAATTAAGATCATTCCATTTATGTGACAAAAGGAGTGTTTGGGGGAAATGACTGATCAGCAGCCGGACATTGTAAACCCTGATTAGGCTGTCTGGGTTTACAATGAACGCAAAGGCTATATCGTATTTGAAACGAAATGGTAAATACGTCCGCTGACTAGGGAGCGTAGTGAGAGATAACAACACTTTATATTTGAGTTGACGTATTTATATTTACTGAGTAAATTCTGGATAAAGTAACAGAATTAAAATAAGTTGTTTTTCTTCGATGTGTTATTCCCTTTTTTATTTAAAGTATATCCTAAAACTAAAATGTTTATTTTTATCAAGGGATGTATCTCAGATTGAACAATTCGCAACAACCTTGATTGTTAATACAAACGTCTTTACCCCTTGTGCAGTAAACAAAATTAGTTCGTCGATATAATGATGATTTTTTTTTCTTTATTTCTTTATTCAATTAGTCTATTAGTTAGTTAGCTAGCTAGATAGCTAGTTTAGTTATTTATTTAGTTATTTTTTTAGTTAGTTTAGTTCGTTAGTTAGTTAGTTAGTTATTTAGTTAGTTAGTTTGTTTAGTTAGTAAGTTAGTTTGTTAGATAGTTAGTTAGTCAGTGAGTTAGTTAGTTAGTTAGTTTAACTAGTTAGTTAGTTAGTTTAGTCAGTCAGTCAGTCAGTCAGTTACTTACTTAGTTAGTCAGTTAGTTATTTTTGTTAGTTAAATAGTTAGTAAGTTAGTTTATAATTAGTTAGTTAGTTAGTTAAGTAGTTAGTTAGTTAGTTAGTCAGTCAGTGTTACTAGTTAGTTAGTAAGTTAGTTAGTTCGTTTGTTCGTTAGTTAGTTAGTTAGTTAGTTAGTAAGTTAGTTTGTTATATAGTTAGTTAGTCAGTGAGTTAGTTAGTTAGTTTATTCAGTCAGTCAGTCAGTCAGTTACTTAGTTAATTGGTTAGTTAGTTAGATTAGTTAGTTAGATATTTAGTTAGATAGTTACTTAGTTTATAATTAGTTAGTTAGTTAGTTAAGTAGTTAGTTAGTTAGTTAGTTCGTTCGTTAATTAGTTAGTTAGTTTGTTTAATTAGTTAGTAAGTTAGTTTGTTATATAGTTAGTTAGTCAGTGAGTTAGTTAGTTAGTCAGTTAGATTAGTCAGTCATTCAGTCAGTCAGTCAGTCAGTCAGTCAGTCAGTCAGTCATCAGTCAGTCAGTCAGTCAGTCAGTCAGTTAGTTAGTTAGTTAGTTAGTTAGTTTAGTTATTTTGTAATTAGTTTGTTAGTTAGTTAGTTAAATAGTTAGTTAGTTAGTTAGTTAGTCAGTTAGTTAGTTTGTTATATAGTTAGTTAGTCAGTGAGTTAGTTAGTTAGTTAGTGAGGTAGTTACTTAGTTACTTAGTTAGTTTCGTCTGTCAGTCAGTCAGTCACTCAGTTTGTTAGTTAGTTAGTTTAGTTACTTAGATAGTTAGTTAGTTTCTTTGTAATTAGTTTGTTAGTTAGTTAGTTAAGAAGTTAGTTAGTTAGTTAGTCAGTCAGTGTAACTAGTCAATTAGTTCGTTAGTAAGTTAGTGAGTGAGTGAGTTAGTCAGTTTTTTAGTTAGTTAGTTAGTTAGTCAGTCAGTGTAACTAGTCAATTAGTTAGTTAGTAAGATTGTTAGTTAGTGAGTGTGTGAGTGAGTGAGTGAGAGAGTGAGTGAGTGAGTGAGTGAGTGAGTGAGTGAGTAACTGAGTGAGTGAGTGAGTGAGTGAGTGAGTGAGTGAGTGAGTGAGTGAGTGAGTGAGTGAGTGAGTGAGTGAGTGAGTGAGTGAGTGAGTGAGTGAGTGAGTGAGTGAGTGAGTGAGTGAGTGAGTGAGTGAGTGAGTGAGTGAGCTAGTTAATGTCTTTTAGCCTTTCTGTATATCTTCGATAGAGGTGCGTCTGTATCAGCAAATCAGAAACGATACCAGCATCTTGGTAAAATGGCTGCTGCGTCAAACCTGTTATAGAAGAACAGTTCTAGACGTGTGCATTGAAAACAAGCAAGCGTCGCAGATGATCTAGACTACGAAACAGGTAAATCATTCTATTTTCTTTTCTTAAAAAAGAAGCGTTAAGAGCCGTTTTCGGTTTATATCAATCACATGGTAGGTAGATTAATCGGGAGTGATTAATCTAAGTTGCTAGAACTTGTTTCGCAATCGATGTAAAATAAATATGTGAGTGAGTAAGTGAGTGAGTGAGAGAGTGAGTGAGTGAGTGAGTGAGTGAGTGAGTGAGTGAGTGAGTGAGTGAGTGAGTGAGTGAGTGAGTGAGTGAGTGAGTGAGTGAGTGAGTGAGTGAGTGAGTGAGTGAGTGAGTGAGTGAGTGAGTGAGTGAGTGAGTGAGTGAGTGAGTGAGTGAGTGAGTGAGTGAGTGAGTGAGTGAGTGAGTAACTGAGTGAGTGAGTGAGTTAATGTCCTTTAGCCTTTCTGTATATCTTCGATAGAGGTGCGTCTGTATCAGCAAATCAGAAACGATACCAGAATCTTGGTAAAATGGCTGCTGCGTCAAACCTGTTATAGAAGAACAGTTCTAGACGTGTGCATTGAAAACAAGCAAGCGTCGCAGATGATCTAGACTAAGAAACAGGTAAATCATTCTGTTTTCTTTTCTTAAAAAAGAAGCGTTAAAAGCCGTTTTCGGTTTATATCAATCACATGGTAGGTAGATTAATCGAGAGTGATTAATCTAAGTTGCAAGAACTTGTTTTGCAATCGATGTAAAATAAATATGTTTAAAACACATGGTAGGTCTAATAGAATTGTCATGATAAACTTGTGAGTTTCGATTTATTTATTTATTTTATTATAATTTTGTTTGGCTTATATGGAAATGCGTGTATGAATACAATATGTTGGCATATCGGTGTGTATGTTTTCAAAACATAAAGAGAATTCACTCATTCATGAGACAAATTCTTTCTTAGAAGATGCATGACCCCAACATTTCTGTGGATGTTTTGGCAGCATATGTGCCATTTGGGATGAGAATGTCAGTTATTCTTTTTTAAATTGGGCCTAGATATGAATGACAACAGGGCATTTACATTTTAATTCATTGGCAACTCAATGCAAATCAATGGGCGTGTTACCCCTGTAACTACACATTCTCTATGTATTCACGAGTTACTTCCCTTTAACAGTGTTGCCAAATTAATACAACACTTGTATGGAACGCATGTATGGTAATACAAATACAGGTGAAAGGTGGCGAATGAATACAATTTCGGCGAGGTGTCAACATAGATCATATTTTTATTGTTTAAATGCCACATGACTCCTAGTGTTGGGAGCAACGTAGTTCCCATTTTGCAAGCACGTGTAGATGCGCGGATTTTATAGTATTCTTTAAAACACAACTAGTTTAAAGCTTATACTAGATGACAGAGAAAACAAATCATATCAGATGTAAGTTATTTTGTCGGAGATTCATCAAACAATCGTGTTGACAGGTTTTATATAGATATCATAGTCGGAGATCGCGGTGCAAATGCGAAAATGGACAAGTGCAAGTTTTAGTTTTCTTCACAATTGCCACCAGTGTTTCAAAACGGGTAAAAACTGGATATTATTTAATATTGTTGAAATTGCCAGGAATCAAAGAGCATTACTTACCTGTTCTACCTTTTTCTGAAAGTTTCTCTATATTTCATGACTATACATTTGTCGTGACCTTTTTGAAAGTTGGTACCTGCATTTCACTCTTTCAGAAGCTATTCAAAATGGCGGCGACAAATACAAACACCCAGCCTAGGGCCAGTCAGCCGTACACCATAGACCCCACTTCTCCCTTGACAAATTAAAATATCAAATTGACTAATAGGTTCACACTGTCACTGTTCAAACTAAATTGTGAATTGGAATGAACTGCTGTAGATCCATTCACAGTCCAAACGATGTGCTAAAAATGGCTCACACACGTTATGATAGATAGATAGTTTATTTCAAAATCCAATAGGCACTAAGGCCCTTGTGGTACAAATATTCATAGGTCAAATTATGCTGACGACAGATGCACACACAGTAGAGATATATGGATTATTAATAGGAGTGAAATAAATTGTAGGACTCGCCGCCTGTATCGAAACAGTGTTATAATCATCATGATCGTATATTATTCCAAGTTTAGTAACTGTTTTATTGTACATGATTGACTTGAGTGAGTGCGTAATTTAGAAGCTACAATCATAAGTGGTATTAACTGGCAATTTTACGTTGAGCATTGTTAGGCTCCGCCCATCTGCGCAGTGACGAAAATGTACTCAACGGAATGAGGCCAGTCGAATGTGAAAAAGAGGAGGTTATAAGGTGTACCGGAAGTAAAACAAATCCCATTGAGTCCTGTACAATATTTTCCAAGCTTTCTAGTTAGCCATTTCTCAAAATGAAGTTCAAAGTATGACTCACTTACATATTCTTAGTTATGAGACCTTCCTCTCTAGAAAACTGCTGAGAATAGTAGGGGTCATGTGGCATATAAGAAAATAAAATTCTGATCTTTGTTGACACCGGGAACAATCTGCATTCATTCGGCACCTCTTAAATGTGTTCAACTTTCGCTTTCAAAACGTTCAAGTTGATAAATAAAACCATCATACAATCATGCGAATGGTTCTTAGCTCTCATAAACAAGTCAATAAGGTCATTTTAGCTAGGAAAACAGGCATTCAATACTCAAAATGCCTTTTATCACAAAAGTTAGGGATTATATATTTGGGAACTCCTTTCGACTACACCAGGCATGAATACCACAGTGATTAACTTCTTGTATGCCTATAAGAACCCATAATTGTGAGTGAATTTTAAAAGTCGGTATTCTGGCAAAAAAAGAAATATAAAAAGGTCGGACAGGGAAAGTAGCATTCAAGGAGGACAGTCAACCACAAAACACAGAAACAAACACGCAAACAGACAAACAAGAAGGCAAAAGCAATACTAAATGCAAACGACATCACAAACACAAAATGGTTGACAATAGGGCTACCGCCTTGGAACGGACAGTGGCAAAGTAGGCCACTTGGGGTTTAAACCGGTTTTAGGGTGCACCAAACCTCACACTTACCCTTCTGTCATCCCATTAAAACAGGACAGTGTAAATAAAGAAATCCCCGCCATGATCTAATCTCTAACCAACAAGGCAGCATCAATAGGCAATATAAGTAAAACACAAATATGCTCGTGTAAATATAATACAAACAAACAATAGCCCAGAAAGCCACAATGAAGGTACTCAGTGACTTGGCAGAAGCCAGAGCAGTAAGAGAATAAACCATTAAGGGCACGACAAGAAAGATCATAGACAAACATCAAACGCCACCGTCCCAATGGTATGGAACGCCATGACTGTCTTATGATGTTGCCGATTAATATATGCAGTGCATTTCCCTTTATATGTGGTAGATCTTTCATGATATGCAGTGCCTTTTTAATTATATGTGGTAAATAAATCTTTATATGTGGTAGAAAAGTATTTATATGCAGTAGATTAATCATTATATGCGATAGATAAGTCATTGTATGCAGTAGATAAACCATTATATGCGGTCCAGTTATCGTTATATGTAGTGCATTTATTACTATGTGTAGTAGTTTGTCTAATATATGAGGTCCTTTGAACATTATATGAAGTACGTTTGTATTTATATGCGGTGCTTTTGTTGACTTTATATGTGGTACATATTCTAATATACGTGGTGGATTCGGTGGTTTCAACTGCATTATATTCGGTACAAACGGCTTTATACGTGGTGCATTTCTTATGATATGCAGTGCTTTTTCTATTATATGCGGTGGTTTTTTCATTATGATGAGATCAATCGGAACACTCGTTTTTTAAGATGTTGCGATTTTATCGGAAATTTAACTAGACTGCTTCACTGCGTTTGCCCAGTTATCCTCCATGTTCGAAAAACTTAAAATTCAGTAGCTATCAAATTTCCAGGATTTTGTTAACTGTATACGTGTGACCATCAGAGAACCTTTAGTTAAGTTGTTCTTCAACCTTTCGGATATGATCTGTGTGCCATTGGGGTGCATCATATTATTGACAAAATGCACGAGTTGTATCGAATTTGTTGAGAAATCATTGCCAAAATGCTTACTTGGCAACGTGACATCCGTAAAGTGACCATTTTCGCTTGCCAGAGTTTCACAACGGTACCCATTGTAAATATGGGGACAGTTTAACTAGGAGATGTGAAAATGTAAAATAACCAGCAGACACACGTGTTACATTTAAGCACAGAGCAATATCATCAAACTGAATACAGAAATATGTAAAAAAAATGACATATTATTTTCCATCGATAGGGTGTACGCAGACATCTCAAACAACGTCGAACATTAGCTTTAGTTTACAAGACATGTGGCTATCACGTAAATCTAAAACATTATCGAATAGTCGTATCAACTCAACCAGACTGTCTGAGAAATCTGAGACATAATCGAACATGCCTTTCAAACTCGTGACTGTGCATGAGATGTGACACATATTCAATAAGTCGTTTTAGTTTACAATGCATGTGAATATCAAGAAACTCTAAATAATTATTCGCGCATGCGTATCAAATCGGCAACGGCTGTCGCAGAAATCCAATATATATTCAAACATTCGTTTCAAATTAATAACGTTAACGATTATTTGGTAACATATATCAGCCGAAAACACGAGTAGGTCTGTTATATAACCAGATCGAAATGAAACGGGGTTTTACAGCCCGTTAAACCATCATATTGATACAGAAACCTCAGATGGAAATGAGATGAAGGATGACAATTATCATCAGAAATGCTCTCGCCAGGAAACAAACCCACGTGAGGAAGAGGTCTGTAGCTTAAAAGCCAATGCTTTATTGCGCAATGAGCTACCGAAGCCAGTAAAACATTACAAAATAATGAATGACACTTTACTGACTCTGCCACTGAAACGAGTTCGCGTACGCATTTTTCAGAGGTGTGATTTGTGAAAATTGTGGTTCATTATGACTCACTTCCGTATTTTTCACACCCAGTGAAAAGGATTCCAAAAGTTACAAATACATCAGAATTGGTACGTCTTCGGATACAATACATGTGTTGCAAGAGTTGGATTCTTAGTGCAAGCTCGTGAGTCGGAAGTCACGGTAGTAGAACTCGTGCTGTAGTGGTATACTAGACCTTATACTACAACTTCGGTCATGAGCTCGAATCCCGCATGTGACAGCCTGCAAACTTGACTGTCTCTAAATACGACAGAAGGCACTGGTTTGAAACCCATGATAGTGACTGTAGCGTAACTCGACAATCAAAAGGACTTTGATGCAATGGTATAATAGTAATTATTTCCATTTGATCAAAATCTGTTTCTGTCCAAATCTAATTAATTATTCCATGGGTTAATATCAAATTTGTGTACACTTTACCTTATGTGTATGTTTCTACTGATATGGTTATTTTCACGGTTGTCAGACTTTGTAATTAATAGCTCAGCTTCTCACATTCTTACGTTTTCTTATGAATTATCCTAAACATTATATAGAGGATCTTACATGAGTACACAATCATTATTGAATTTACTAAACGAGTTGGAAAAATGATATAATGCGAGGCTCTTGCCGAGCATTATATCATTTTTTCTAACGAGTTTAATAAATTCAATAATGAATGAGAACGAATGTTAGAGTCTATTTATCACATAACTCACATATCGACTTTTATTGCCTTTTGCCTGTCTCTTTAACACGCGAAACCGTGGGAATTGGATCATAGTCATTATCAAATTATTTTGACAGCGCATACTAGGCTTATTTGCATACTTATATGACTAGTTATATATGGCAAATATAGAATGGTGTTATTCCACGCAATTTCCACAAAAAATAAATTGTGAAAAATGCGGTTTGTGACATATGAGGCTCCACAAAGCTGTCCAACGTGGATTAGTCCACCCCTTCACTTAGTATATGACTAATACTGTTAAAAGTCACCCCAAAACCCATACAGTCATACACACGTACGTTAAGATTGGTTAACGTGTTAACTGGTGAGAAAAAAACAGCTTTAGGATGTTTAGATCGGATACTGTATATTGTACACAATATAGGAGATTCTGATTATGCACCTAAACGATCCCTTATTGTGTTTGTGATGTCTTACAATGTATCTTGCCATTTTTTCATCTTTAACGTCGTTCTTTGTTTCTGTGTGTGTTTGTGGTTGACTGTCGTCCTTGAATGCTACATTTCCTGTTCGATTTTTATATCTATTTTTAGAACCACAGAGCTATGCATCGGAGCAACAGTCTGAACACAGGTCTGTGGATAAAATGTATATTCACGGCAGTCATTCTGCCTGTAATATTCCGCTCAGCGAAAGGACAGGAATCGCCAAAGAAAGCGATATACGCTTAGGTTTATATACTCCTCAAAATAAGTTAAGGACCGCAAGAAAATGTCTCCATATGCTTACCAGTGAAATTGACTACATACCATTTTCAAAAGGTTACACAGAATGTGTAAGCAATGTTGCATTAAACTGGAAAGTGTCAGGTCTTCTGCTTTAGATGAAAAAACAAAATGTTGATGTACATTGTTCTGTTAAAGAGTCCGAGATTTTTTAAATATTTCTAAAAATCATTGTTTTGTCCCAAAACAAAAATACTTAAAAGTTTTAATATATTTTGTCAATTTATCTCTATCAGTGGAACTATGGACGCGACATTTTAATTACCTCCGAAATTGACTAACCTTTGACAGTTTAAATACATACACCGAACAGTTTTGAAAAACGCTGATTTTTTTTTATCCCATCCAAAATGAAGTACATTTTCAAGATCTAGTTGCATATTTGGCACGCACGCTTATCTGTAGAGTTACCCTAAAGAAAATGGTGACAGATAGTCATGAAAATAATACGAAATAACATTTTTGGGTGAAAAGTGTTATTTTTTATTGAAATTTCAAAATCTGAATTTTCAAATTAATTTGCTTTGGTGTAAAATGTTCCTAAAGAATACAGAAACACGAAACAGTTTTCATTTTTCAAATGTACTGTGTATTTAAACGTGTGCGATGATGCAAACTTTAATCGTTTTGAAATAAAGAAGAGATGGTCCTTATTTTGAGGAGTATATAACGAAAGCCGGTATTATTTAAGAATGGTTCTTTCTTATTTCTTTCAAAAACGTTTTAAATAAATTGAATAAAAGTACTCAATTAGTAGTAGACACTATCAGTATAAGTATTGGATACAATGTGTGAGTGACTGATACATACAGTTCTAGTATCTTCTAACCCACTCACCAAATGTTACTAAATCATTATCTACTAACTATCTGATTACAGAGTGGCACGAGCTATGAAAAGCATTAAGCTTGTAACATTTCAGCAGCAGGTAAATGATAAACATATCTAAAGTATCATATTTCTATATGGTTTGCAACTGCACGTGTAACAGCTTGCTAAAGAACCAAACAATTAATAGATTGCAGTGGGTCCGAGTAATGTTTGGTATATGAGGATAAAGTGATTTATAGATTGTGTATCAAGTTGTAATGGTATCTAATTGTGTGACGCAATTTGTATGACTAAGGACAGGTATTGGGAAGCATGTTCATGATAGTTTTACAAATGTAATATGCCAACTGGTTGTTATTGTCCCCTGCCGGTCGAAAGGACTATACTAATGGGACTATACCTCCGTCCGTTCAGCCTTCCGTCTGTCCTTCCCGACGTTTTCCGGATAGCTGTGGCACACTTTTTATCGTAGCTTTATACAACTTGGTATCCATCTTTATGAATGCAGACATAAGCTTTAAAAGCTCGTTTTTGAGGTCAATGCGTCAAAATCCAAAATTTGCATCGCAAAGGAAATGCATCGTAAATGTTTCCGAGCGTTTGTGGCCGCTATTTTTCCGCAATCCTTTTCAAACTAGCCTTGCGTCCTTAGACAGACGATCTCTCGCTTAAATTTGATTTTAAGATTGACGCGTCAAATCCAAGATGGCCGCCACATGATGAATGCGGCACATGCTGAATGTCGCAACATGATTTTTAAAAGATATATTGGCATTTGTGGATACAGTTGTTCATGTATCCTATTCATGCAGCTGTAAACATGCAAAACTTCGTATACGTTCAATTTTGAGATCGACTGGTCAACATCCAAGAAGGCGCCACCTGACATAAGTCGCCTTTTGGAAGTTTCCAAACTTTTATGACTCAATATCCTCCGGATATGTGTGGCCACATGTTTTAAAGTAATACTATCATTTTAAAACTTGGTGTCCATTTTTATGAATACAAAAACTACCTTAAGTTTGATTTTGAGATCCTAGCGTCAAAGTCCAACATGGGCACCACATAACTTGACTCTGGGATTAATTTGTTTTGGTCTATTAACAATTCAGGAGATGTTCTTGACAAAATTTGCAATAAACGTCAAGTTTCATCTGTAAGCACTTGTGACTTCTCTACACTATATACAACCTTACCACATCACCTTATCAAAGACAAGCTTATTGCTCCTATTCAAAAAAACATTCGCTAGGGAAAATACTACATTTTTGGCCTGTAATAATATGGACTTGCCAAGAAGTTTGTCAAGCACTCATATTCCTATTAGATAATATTTTCTTCAGGTATGGAACGACCGTTTATAAACAAAATGTTGCTATCCTTATGGGTACGAAATGTGCACCACTTGTCAAAGATTTGCTTTTATATTGCTATGAAAGAGATTTCATGTTGAGTCTTTCAGCAGATACCCAGGCAGATGTTATTGAAGCCTTTAATGACACCTCTCGGTATCTGGATGATATATTAAACATTGACAACCATTTCTTTTCTACTATGGTTAATAATATATATCCTTAAGAACTTCAACTTAACAAAGCTTATATCGCTTATTTTCTTGATTTACATCTCTCCATTGAAAATGGTGAAATAATTAGCAAAATATATGACAAGAGAGATAATTTTAATTTTGATATTGTTAATTATCCCACTTTAGATGGGTACGTCACCATAAACTTCGTAAACCGTTTGCAAAATTTTATTATCGTAACCCTGATCTTATTTCCAAATACAAAAGTAATTTAAGAACTCTTCTGCGACAAGGACTATTACAACCTGACTTCTATGGTGACGTGATTTACAAACTTCGTAATATCCTTGGTCATGATCACGTTCATGCTATCTTTGTTAATCTTGTTAAACGGTTTATCAAACCCTATCATTTTGCAACGCACTGCATGGTGGTGGACCCATTTACAGTTCGCCACTATGCTTTCCTCTTTAATTGTGCGATGACCGGACAGGCTGTGGACCCTATGATGACGTCTACCTAAAGTCCAAAAGGACGGTGACGTTTGATGTTTGTCTGCAGTTTGGTTTATTGCCGGCTCCGGCTATATTTATCTTGGACTCGGAAAGCTGCTATGGGTGTTGGACTGTGTATCAACGTGATTTTACTGTTCATAAAACAAGTGTATTTTAGTAAGAATACCGGGACGCAGTCAGCTGGTTCCAAATCGGTGTCGTCACTGAATATTTATTGATGTTAAACTTTATTAAAGGAACAGACGGCAGTCTTTGATTTTTTAATCCTTCACAGTGTTAGCGTTCGCTCGTATGTACATATCGTTGAAAAGAGCAGTTTTATTAGTTTTGTTTACTTCCATCGGGCTTATGTTCCCGAGCAGCGATCGATGTGGTCGGTGGTTGTAGGCTCGAGCCTTGACCGGAGGATAGGCATATATATGCTTTATATTGTTATCTCTTAGAAATGCAGACATTTTATTATTCTTAAATTCCGTGCCGCAGTACGACCCTGGTATATGACCCTGACAGTATTCCTAGACTCTCCAAGTATAGCTTTAAGAGCGTATAGAACCGTGTCGGACTGTTTGTTTTTCAAGGGTGTTACCATGGCGACCCTACTGAAGAAGTCAATCGCCACTAATAGAAAAGTCACGCCGTCGTTATATTTTGCCAGTCTACTCATGTCCGCCAGGTCTATGTCTAACTGGTCATATATGCCGCGTGTTACAACATGAGTTCGTTGAAATGAGTGCATAACCGGCCTGTTAACTGTATATGTATATTGCTTCTGCAAGAAAGACCGAATTTCATTTTTAGCTTGACTATTCGAAGAATAAGAGAGCTTATGTAATCACCCCGGCGTCGGCGTCCCACATCAAGGTTTGCGTGTAAGCTGTGTTTACAAGTCTATATCTCCTACATTTCTTATCCTAGCACAACCAAATTTGTTCATGGGCTTCCTTATAGCATTATCTTAAGGACTGCTTAAGCAATTTTGGTTCCTGTAACCCAAACCCATGGGCTCCCATGGAACCCAAATTATGATAGCCCATAAAATGTGTCCCATTTCACATCAAATTTTGCGTGTAAGCTGTGTTTACAAGTCTATATCTCTTACAATTCTTACCCTAGCACAACCAAATTTGGCCATTAGCTTCCTTATAGCATTATCGTAAGGGCTGCTTAAGTAATTTTGGTTCCTGTAACCCCTGGGCTCCCATGGAACCCAAATTCTGAAAATATGTCTGTTTCACATCAAATTTTGCATGTAAGCTGTGTTTACAGGTCTATATCTCTTACATTTCTTGTACTAGCTGAACTAAATTTTGGAATTGGTTTCCTTATAGTATGTTGTAAAGGGTTGGATAAGTAATTTTGTCTTCTGCAAATTTTGGGCTCCCATGGAACCCAAATTGTGATGGCCCATAAAATGTGCAATAAAGGCAGATCTAGGTTTGCATATAAGCATGTATATATCTATAATTTTGGTTTGGGATTTGTTATAGCATTATGCATCTTATTACTTCACCCATATTACTTCATAGGCTCCCTCCTCCCTCGCCCCAACCCCACCCCCACTCCCCTCCACATCTTTTTTTTTTTTACATATTTCTGTGTTGTTTTAGTCAATTCTTACACATATATGTTGCCCCCCCCCCTCCCTGCCCCCCCCCCCGCCTCTCACCCCCCACGCCCAGTTTTTGTGTTTTTTTTACATATTTCTTTGTTGTTTTAGTCAATTATTACATAGATGTTGCCCCTCCCCCCACCCATCCCCCCCCCATAACCCATTCCCGCCTCTCACCCCCGCTCCCCACCACCCCACCCCTACTTGAAACTATTTTTTGTTTTTTACATATTTCTGTGTTGCTTTTGTCAATTCTTACACATATATGTTGCCACCACCGCCCCCCCCCCATGCCCAACCCCACCCCCGCCTCTCACCCCCCCCACACGCCTATTTTTTTTTTTTACATATTTCTTTGTTGTTTTAGTCAATTATTACATAGATGTTGCCCCCTCCCCCCCACCCATTCCCCCTCCCCCCACAACCCACTCCCGCCTCTCACCCCCGCTCCCCACCACCCCACCTCTACTTGAAACTATTTTTTGTTTTTTACATATTTCTGTTTTGCTTTTGTCAATTCTTACACATATATGTTGCCACCTCTCCCCCCCCACAACACACCCCCGCCTCTCACTCCCCACCCCCCTCCCACCCCACACTTGATTTTTTTTTTTTACATATTTCTTTGTTGTTTTATTCAATTCTTACACATATATGTTGCCCTCCCCTCCCCCTAAAACCCACTCCCGCCTCTGACCCCCGCTCCCCCCCAACCCCACCCCCACTTGAAAATCTATTTATTTTTTTAACATATTTCTTTGTTGTTTTAGTCAATTTTTACACATATATGTTGCCCCCCCCCCGCCTCCCCCACCCCACCCAACCCACTCCCGCCTCTCATCACCGCTCGCCCCCACCCCACCCCCACTTTAAAATCTATTTTTTTTTTTTTACATATTTCTTTGTTGTTTTAGTCAATTCTTACACATATATGTTGCCCCCCCCCCACCCCCACCCCTGCCCCAAACCACTCTCGCCTCTCATCCCCGCCCCCCCACCACACCCCCACTTGAAACTCTATTTTATTTTTTTTACATATTTCTGTGTTGCTTTTGTGAATTCTGAAACATGTTGCCCCCTTTCACCCCCCACCCCTTCCCGCCCGCCCTCCCCCCACCACCCACACACCCCACTCGAAACTAGATTTTTTGTTTTACATATTTCTTTGTTTTTTGGTCAATCCTTACACATATGTTGCTCCTTCCCACCCCCCTCCCCCACCCCCTGCTTCTTTCCCCGCCTCCCCCCAACCCAACCCCCTCGAAACTCTTTTATTTTTTATTTTTATTTATTTTTACATATTTCTGTGTTGTTTTGGTCAATTTTTACACATACCTGTGTTGCACCCCACCCCCCACCCCAACCTCCACCCCACCCACCCCCACGCCGCTCCAAACAAATATGTTTATTGTTTTTTACATATATCTGTGTTGTTTTGGTAATTTCTTACACATAGCTTCTCACACATATATGTTGCCACCTCCATCCCACTCCCAAACACCACAAACTACACCCCCCACCCCACCCTACACACACACTCTAAACTCGTTTGTTTTTTTAATTTATTTTTTTACCTTGTTTCTGTCACTTTTATTTTTTTTATTTTATTTTTTTTATACATATTTCTGTGTTGTTTTTGTCAATTCTTACAAATAGCTATCTTTTTTTTTTTTTTTTACATATTTTAGTGTTGTTTTGGTGAATTCTTACATAGCTTCTTACACATATATGTTGCCCTCACCACCCCTACTCCCCCCACCATCCACCCCGCCTCTCTCCCACCCACATCCCGTACCCCACTCAAAATTCGATTATTATTATTATTTTTTTTTTTTTTACATATTTCTGTGTAGTTTTGGTCAATTCTTACACATAGTTATGTTGTGCTCCCAACCCCACCCCACATCGTTGTAGCCTTGTTTTCTGATGGTATATTACTAGCTATAAATTTATTATTCTCTGAAAAATAGAATAGTCGAGCTGCGCTGTTCTCCGACAGCTCTTGTCACTTATGTTCCTCACCCCCTCTCGATCTGTAACTCTTTTCCAATGTTCCAGGGCCAGTAAAACTTGCAGGATGGAATGGATCAGTGTATATCCTTTTTAAATACTGCTCATTAAGTTTATCCCTGTCCATAGTTAGTAGTATTATGAAACTAGTGTTTTAAAACAGGATTTTGCACTTTACCTCCAGTTATACGACTGATGCTGCTGATGCTGCTGATGCTGCTGATGCTGCTGTCGATGATGATAATGATGGCGGCGTGGTGATGACGAGGTGTAGGAAGATGATGATGCTGACGATGGCGGCCCTGACTGTAAATATTTCTTAAAAGCACCATCCATCATTCCTTATCATTTGACTCCAAAATTAACTGCGACAGTGACACGGCAATAATGCCGTAGATTAGAATTATATGAGCTAAAACGAGAGCTTGATTTTTCGGCATTTGTTTGCAGCCTAAAACGCCGTAAGGTTGAATACTGTAAGTATTCAGAAAGCAGCTCCGTACATATGATGCAATGTTTTCACTTTTCTCTTTGTGTATTAAAATAATTTTCTTTGTTTCATCATTGAAAATAGGAAATACTATCGCCTTAATGTACTTACTCGCCTATTCAAACTTGTCAATATTTGCATTTCACACTTCCATGCAAGGAAAACAATCAATTATCGCAACAATAGAATTATAACACCTGCACCCTGCACCTTAACTTCTCTTGCACCTTAACTCCTTTCTCCCCCGTCTTTTCCCTTACTACTCCTGGGTTATGCTCCACCGCACCCTCCCAACATCCACGCACCCGCTCCGGAGAATATACAACATAAAACTTTGTTTAATTGCAAGTAGCTCAGTACTAGTCAGATAGACTCATCAACATCCACATTATATAATAAAAGAAATGCTTAAAAAACATGTGTGTAGCTAATCTGTATGAGCATGAAACTGCGTACACATTGTCTGCAACAACAAAAAAGGTCATTCATGCAATAAAACTAGGTGGGGTGGGGATGGTATAAGAGAATGTTTTTAAATTTATCAACATTTCAGCGTCAGAATAGGTATTTAAACATTTTGGGGAAATATCCCAAAATGCACCACTGAGCAGTGGCGTAGCTGGTCGATGCCCAATCAATTGAGGACCACAGATGCGAAGTTTCTAGGAGGTATCGGGACAAGCACTCCTATATTAGTTTTTAAAATGAAATCAGGGTTTGTTTATATAAAACCCCTGATAAAATGATGCACTCTAACGAGTTTGGGAAGACCTTTTGGAGGAATAAAGAGAACTCCAAATCGTTCTTCGGACGAATTTCAAATTTTTGATTGCGAAAGGTTATTCTGAACATTATTACAAACAGTCCACTTTCGGAATATTTTACAGCTGAACCCTCCATCCCAACCCCAATCCCCTTACACCCACTATAATAATATTATAATATTTTGGATGTACAAAATAGACTTCAAGATCGTTTGAATATTATAAATAAGTGGTGTATTTTGAATAATATGTCATTACATCCAGCGAAAACTAAATGCATGGTCATAGGAACTAATCACAAGCTCAAACATGTGGATATATTGAAATTAACTGTTGATAGTTTATGTATATAAAATGTCGCAGTTCAAAAGGTTCCTGGGAGTTTATGTTGACAGAACTTTGTCTTGGAATGTACAAATAGCCAAAATGTTTTCCAAACTCAATTCTAAAATTGTCTTATTGAAACGTATATCTTACTATTTAACATGTGATATGAAAATTATGTTTTATAATGCCTACATTATGTCTACATTTGATTATTGCTGTACTGTATGGGGTAAAAGCAAAAAAATAGAAGATAAATTACATAAAATTCAAAAAAGAGCAGCTAGAATAATATTAAACAAACCTTTTCGAACTAATTCAAAGGATATGTTCATTGAACTTCAGTGGCTTTCTTTTCATAACAGATGTCATTATCATACTGGTGTGTTAATATATAAATCAATAAACAACCTAGCTCCTAATTACACATCTCAACTTTTGACATTCTCATGTAACAATAGGTATAATCTAAGATCAGCTACACGAAATGATCTTGTTACACAAAAACCGCTAACTAAATACATGAAAGACTATGGAACGCCAATGCTGCCTTCTGATGGTACTGGTCCGTATGTTCTGTGCATTTACCAAGTTGTTCTATGTTAACTACATTTTGTCCTGTAGAAACATCATTTTGTTCTGTACATTTGTCATTATGTTATGTGCATTTACTAACTCGTTCTGTACTAACGACATTTTGTTGTGTGCATACATCATTTCGTTCTGTGCATTTGTCATTATGTTATGTACTAACAACATTTTGTTGTGTGCATACATCATTTCGTTCTGTGCATTTGTCATTATGTTATGTGCATTTACTAACTCGTTCTGTACTAAAGACATTCTGTTGTGTGCATACATCATTTCGTTCTGTGCATTTGTCATTATGTACTAACGACATTTTGTTGTGTGCATACATCATTTCGTTCTGTGCATTTGTCATTATGTACTAACAACAGTTTGTTGTGTGCATACATCATTTCGTTCTGTGCATTTGTCATTATGTTATGTACTAACCACAGTTTTTTGTGTGCATACATCATTTCTTTCTGTGCATTTGTCATTATGTTATGTGCATTTACTAACTCGTTCTGTACTAACGACATTTTGTTGTGTGCATACATCATTTCGTTCTGTGCATTTGTCATTATGTTATGTACTAACGACATTTTGTTGTGTGCATACATCATTTCGTTCTGTGCATTTGTCATTATGTTATGTGCATTTACTAACTCGTTCTGTACTAACGACATTTTGTTGTGTGCATACATCATTTCGTTCTGTGCATTTGTCATTATGTACTAACGACATTTTGTTGTGTGCATACATCATTTCGTTCTGTGCATTTGTCATTATGTACTAACGACAGTTTGTTGTGTGCATACATCATTTCGTTCTGTGCATTTGTCATTATGTTATGTACTAACGACAGTTTGTTGTGTACATACATCATTTAGTTCTGTGTATTTGTCATTATGTTATGTGCATTTACTAACTCGTTCTGTACTAACGACATTTTGTTGTGTGCATACATCATTTCGTTCTGTGCATTTGTCAAAATGTTATGTACTAACGACATTTTGTTGTGTGCATACATCATTTTGTTCTGTGCATTTGTCATTATGTTATGTGCATTTACTAACTCGTTTTGTACTAACGACATTTTGTTGTGTGCATACATCATTTCGTTTTGTGCATTTGTCATTATGTTATGTACTAACGACATTTTGTTGTGTGCATATATCATTTCGTTCTGTGCATTTGTCATTATGTTATGTGCATTTACTAACTCGTTCTGTACTAACGACATTTTGTTGTGTGCATACATCATTTCGTTCTGTGCATTTGTCATTATGTACTAACGACATTTTGTTATGTGCATACATCATTTCGGTCTGTGCATTTGTCATTATGTACTAACGACATTTTATTGTGTGCATACATCATTTCGTTCTTTGCATTTGTCATTATGTACTAACGACAGTTTGTTGTGTGCATACATCATTTCGTTCTGTGCATTTGTCATTATGTTATGTACTAACGACAGTTTTTTGTGTGTATACATCATTTCTTTCTGTGCATTTGTCATTATGTTATGTACATTTACTAACTCGTTCTGTACTAACGACATTTTGTTGTGTGCATACATCATTTCGTTCTGTGCATTTGTCATTATGTTATGTACTAACGACATTTTGTTGTGTGCATACATGATTTCGTTCTGTGCATTTGTCATTATGTTATGTGCATTTACTAACTCGTTCTGTACTTACGACATTTTGTTGTGTGCATACATCATTTCGTTCTGTGCATTTGTCATTATGTACTAACGACATTTTGTTGTGTGCATACATCATTTCGTTCTGTGCATTTGTCATTATGTACTAACGACAGTTTGTTGTGTGCATACATCATTTCGTTCTGTGCATTTGTCATTATGTTATGTACTAACGACAGTTTGTTGTGTGCATACATCATTTCGTTCTGTGCATTTGTCATTATGTTATGTGCATTTACTAACTCGTTCTGTACTAACGACATTTTGTTGTGTGCATACATCATTTCGTTCTGTGCATTTGTCAAAATGTTATGTACTAACGACATTTTGTTGTGTGCATACATCATTTCGTTCTGTGCATTTGTCATTATGTTATGTGCATTTACTAACTCGTTCTGTACTAACGACATTTTGTTGTGTGCATACATCATTTCGTTCTGTGCATTTGTCATTATGTTATGTTCTAACGACATTTTGTTGTGTGCATACATCATTTTGTTCTGTGCATTTGTCATTATGTTCCGTACTAACGACATTTTGTTGTGTGCATACATCATTTCGTTCTGTGCATTTGTCATTATGTTTTGTACTAACGACATTTTGTTGTGTGCATACATCATTTCGTTCTGTGCATTTGTCATTATGTTATGTGCATTTCCTAACTCGTTCTGTACATTTTGTAAGTTGTGATGTACATTTGATAAGTCGTTGTGTGCATTTACTAAGTTGTTCCGTTCTGACGCCATTTTGTCTTGTGCATACATCATTTCGTTATGTGCAAACATCGTTATTATGTTCGGATACATTACACTGGACAACGAAAGAGGTAACACCGTGGGTAGTCATACGGTACCGTAACATCGGTGCGAAAAAACGGAGTGTCTATTGACACGTATGTAATAATAGCACACCCGTAAGAGTAGGTCGATAGCGGTTATCACGCCCGTAATATTTACATTATACTGTTATGAGTTCATATTTTTTGCCAATTTTATATAAATCGTATAAAGTTTAATTTTTGTAAAGTATTGGTTATATTATATATATGTTTGTAAGTGTTCTTTCCCAAATGGTCAAGAAACTGTATCTTAAACGTTCTTATATTAGACATTGTCATTGTGATATATTAAACATATATTAATGTGCTTGTCAGTAATTAAAGAAAGAAAATGTATCATATCTTACGTGTTTTTTTAATGATTATCGTTCCTGAATTATTTACACGTATGCGATTCAAGTACAGACAACGTAGTAGTAGATACGTTTCCCATTCTCACTTCTATTATACGTGTCACTAACGATTATCGTTCCTGAATTATTGACACGCCTAATATACGAATTATCGTTCCTGAATTATTTACACGTATACGATTCAAGTACAGACAACGTAGCAGTAGATACGTTTTCCATTGTCACTTTTATTATACGTGTCACTAACGATTATCGTTCCTGAATTATTGACACGCCTAATATACGAATTATCGTTCCTAAATTATTTACAAGTATGAGATTCAAGGACAGACAACGTAGTAGTAGTTTACTGGATTATCGTTACTGAATAATTGACACGCTTAATATACGAATTATCGTTCCTGAATTATTTACACGTATGCGATTCAAGCACAGGTACCGGTTTAAAAAAAAAAAAAAAAAAAAAAAAAGTTATATTCTATTAAATACTGAAGGTCAGCATCGAGAAAATCCCAAAATATAGGCATGCATCTCAAAACAACAGCTGCAGTGTTAGTTTTTGAAGTCCCACAGAGCTGTCATATGCTGCAATCAACTTGGGAATAAATTATCTTTCCAATAACATACACTTTCATATGTCCACACCACATAAGAAAAGCTCTGGTGCTCGAAAAACACAGAAAACGTACCTGTTTTTAAAAATCGACTCTAAGCCAGTCCGTATTATTCGCCTATACAGACCCCCGTAGACCGCTGTTTAGCCTTTGTAGAAGCTCCCGCAGACATAACAACTCATCGACACTATTCCTTACGCACAATATGTCTTTATCCGTGCAATAAATAATGTCCAAGTACCTTTCCGACGATTACAAGTATTTAACAAGTATTTCTGCGGCTTTCCTATCAACTTCCGGCATTCTCAATGCAAATGGCGTCGTGGGATACTGAGATTTTTGAAAACGTGTACTTTTGATCGTCGGAAAGGTACTTGGACATTATTTATTGCATGGATAAAGACATATTGTGCGTAAGGAATAGTGTCGATGAGTTGTTATGTCCGCGGGAGCTTCTACAAAGGCTAAACGGCGGTCTACGGGGGTCTGTATAGGCGAATAATACGGACTGGCTTAGAGTCGATTTTTAAAAACAGGTACGTTTTCTGTGTTTTTCGAGCACCAGAGCTTTTCTTATGTGGTGTGGACATATGAAAATGTATATTATTGGAAAGATAATTTATTCCTGAGTTGATTGCAGCATATGACAGCTCTGTGGGACTTCAAAAACTAACACTGCAGCTGTTGTTTAGAGATGCATGCCTATATTTTGGGATTTCCTCGATGCTGACCTTCAGTATTTAATAGAATATAACTTTTTTTTTTTTTTTTTTTTTAAACCGGTACCTGTGGATTCAAGCATAAAACGTAGATATTAAAATGTAAATTTACGTGGCATCAGTATAAATTCACTTTATTACATAGATATTGACGTATAAACCACCTTCGGAATCACTGAAAATACGTGTTGAATTATATATAAACAATCCACTTCATTCTTCGAATCTATACACAAAAAATAATTCAGGAACGATAATTCGTATATTAAGCGTGTCAATTATTCAGTAACGATAATCCAGTAAACTACTACTACGTTGTCTGTCCTTGAATCTTATACGTGTAAATAATTCAGGAACGATAATTCGTATATTAGGCGTGTCAATAATTCAGGAACGATAATCGTTAGTGACACGTATAATAGAAGTGACAATGGGAAACGTATCTACTGCTACGTTGTCTGTACTTGAATCGTATACGTGTAAATAATTCAGGAATGATAATTCGTATATTAGGCGTGTCAATAATTCAGGAACGATAATCGTTAGTGACACGTATAATAGAAGTGAGAATGGGAAACGTATCTACTACTACGTTGTCTGTAATTGAATCGCATACGTGTAAATAATTCAGGAACGATAATCATTAAAAAAAACACGTAAGATATGATACATTTTCTTTCTTTAATTACTGACAAGCACATTAATATATGTTTAGTATATGACAATGACAATGTCTAATATAAGAACGTTTAAGAAACAGTTTCTTGACCATTTGGGAAAGAACACTTACAAACATGTATATAATCTATTAACCAATGCATTACAAAAATTAAACTTTATACGACTTTATATAAAATTGGCAAAAAATATGAACTCATAACAGTATAATGTAAATATTACGGGCGTGATAACCGCTATCGACCTACTCTTACGGTTGTGCTGTTATTACATACGTGTCAATAGACACTCCGTTTTTTCGCACCGATGTTACGGTACCGTATGACTACCTCCGGTGTTTCCCCTTTCGTTGCCCAGTGTAATGTATCCGAACATAATAACGATGTTTGCACATAACGAAATGATGCATGCACAAGACAAAATGGCGTCAGAACGGAACAACTTAGTAAATGCACACAACGACTTATCAAATGTACATTACAACTTACAAAATGTACAGAACGAGCACATAACATAATGACAAATGCACAGAACGAAATGATGTATGCACACAACAAAATGTCGTTAATACATAACATAAAGACAAATGCACATAACGAAATGATGTATGCACACAACAAAATGTCGTTAGTACAGAACGAGTTAGTAAATGCACATAATATAATGACAAATGCACAGAACGAAATAATGTATGCACACAGCAAAATGTCGTTAGTACATAACATAATGACAAATGCACAGAACGAAATGATGTATGCACACAACAAAATGTCGTTAGTACAGAACGAGTTAGTAAATGCACATAACAAAATGACAAATGCACAGAACGAAATGATGTATGCACACAAAAAACTGTCGTTAGTACATAACATAATGACAAATGCACAGAACGAAATGATGTATGCACACAACAAAATGTCGTTAGTACAGAACGAGTTAGTAAATGCACATAACATAATGACAAATGCACAGAACGAAATGATGTATGCACACAACAACATGTCGTTAGTACATAACATAATGACAAATGCACAGAACGAAATGATGTATGCACACAACAAAATATCGTTAGTACAGAACGAGTTAGTAAATGCACATAACATAATGACAAATGCACAGAACGAAATGATGTATGCACACAACAAAATGTCGTTAGTACATAACATAATGACAAATGCACAGAACGAAATGATGAATGCACACAACAAAATGTCGTTAGTACATAACATAATGACAAATGCACAGAACGAAATGATGTATGCACACAACAAAATGTCGTTAGTACAGAACGAGTTAGTAAATGCACATAACATTATGACAAATGTACAGAACAAAATGATGTTTCTACAGGACAAAATGTAGTTAACACAGAACAACTTGGTAAATGCACAGAACATACGGACCAGTACCATCAGAAGGCAGCATTGGCGTTCCATAAAAGACACCTTTAGCGACTTTGGTCGACACGTTTGGAACACTATACCGGTCGACATACGTTCTCTTCCTACTATCCAGTCATTTAAATATAATTATAAAATGTTTATTGCAAAATGCACATTAACATGAATGATATATATATATATATTAATTTTTTTTCAAAACGATTATGCACCTATCCATTATTTTCCCCGCCGGGGTAGGGGTAGGGTAGTAAAGGGCTCACCCAAGGAAAATCGATTTACTGTTCTATACCCTCCCTAGGAGATCATTTTCAGGGTAATCCCCAATGTTGGATTATACCAGTTCTGTCTGAAGTCCCTACCCCGTGTCAACGTTGTTGGTCTAATTCTCAATTTTTCCACGCAATATCTGTGGAAGGAAAATATGCTGAAGGGGATGGTGGTGAGGAAATGGGGTTCATGGGGTGTTTTCGAGATTTTTTTCCAGGATGGGTTGGAGTATTTTTCGAGATTGTCCAAGGGACTGGGGTGTTATCAAAACATATGCCATTTTCTAACGCCGATCTAGTCAACGTGTCTATGTTTGACCTAATTGTATTCAACAGTTCGATGTTTGACCTAATTGTATTCAACAGTTCGTGTTTTTTTTATATTATTAAAATGAATCCAGTCTTGGTTTGGACAGTTTTTGTTCTATTTATAAAACTGGAAATCCTCTAATTACGTAAAGCGTGTGTATACACTGGCCAATCGCTGTGGGTCTAAATAATCGATAATGACAGCGTTCTATGTGCAGTCGTTTATATTTAAACACTTTGCAGCAGTCTAAATCGTAACATCTTTAAAAACGAGTGTTCCAATTGATCTCATCATAATGAAAAAAACACCGCATATAATAGAAAATACAATGCATATCATAAGAAATGCACCACGTATAAAGCCGTTGGTACCGAATATAATGCAGTTGAAACCACCGAATATAAAGACGTATCCACCACGTATATTAGAATATGTACCACATATAAAGTCAACAGAAGCACTGCATATAAATACAAAAGTACTTCATATAATGTTCAAAAGACCTCATATATTAGATAAACTACTGCATATAGTAATACATACACTACATATAATGATAACTGGACCGCATATAATGGTTTATCTACTGCATACAATGACTTATCTATCGCATATAATGATTAATCTACTGCATATAAATACTTTTCTACCACATATAAAGATTTATTTACCACATATAATTAAAAATGCACTGCATATCATGAAATATATACCACATATAAAGGGAAATGCACTGCATATATTAATCGGCAACATCATAAGACAGTCATGGCGTTCCATACAATGGGCTTTAGGTAGGCGTCATCATAGGGTCCACAGTCTGTCCGGTCATCGTACTATTAAAGAGGAAAGCATAGTGGTGAACTGTAAAAGGGTCCAACACCAAGCATGCAGTACGTTGCAAAATGATAGGGTTATAACCTCTTTTGATAAACTTTTTAAGTTTAACAAAGATAGAATAAAAGTGATCATGACCAAGAATCTTACAAAGATTATAAATCACATCACCATAGAAGTCAGGAAAAGCCTACAATATAATGCATAAAAAAATCATACATTTTGGCGAATCGGTTGAGTATTGATCACGATATGGGCGTTTTAAAAATGTACAGCGCAGTTGACAGAATGAAAAATCTGTAACAATTTTCACAATTTTACCTTTCCTTAACTGTTATATAAAATGATACTGGGCATATCTGTACAGCGTCTAATGGGTAAAATGATTAACAGTCAGTAAACATGAAGAAATCAATATGTTTAGTTCCCAAAAGTGCTATATAAATGCAAAATATGCTGATTTTCATTCCAAAATCTGATTTACAAGGCAATTTGGTCCATTTGTGGCACCATACCTTAATTAGGTGGCACTACATGCATATATAAACATCCCAATTACTCATAAATGCAAGTATGGTACTAGTTTTATGATTAAAAGTTAAGTTTCTATGACTGGACAGCATACTTTGCCTGCAGTACTGTCTGACATTTTCTCTGAAAGTTCAATTTTAGGGGGTACGGGGAAGGATTTTGTGATGTCACACCTATACAACTATACTTTTGAAAATAATAATGCTGAATTATCATTGCAAATACAAATATCTACATGTTAACAACAAACACGCCTAGTTTTATTGAAAAATATATCTCCAGGTCATCATTTAAAGACTTCAAAAATCTGAAACTCCAAATTAAAGCTTTCCGAGGCAAAAAACCTGCGAAAAATGTCAAAACGCGTTTTAAAACACCGTGAAATATTTTTTGTTGGAGCTATAGTCACTCCGAAAAGCAAAATACTGTTTCGGTAAGAATCCGAGATAAAATGAAAATTGGCATTACGCCGCCTTATCGGAAGTAAAACAAATCCCAGCGAGTCCTGGGAATATTTTCCAAGCTTTCTAATTAGCCATTTTTCAAAATGAAGTTCAAACTAAGATTTACTTGCATATTCGTAGTCATGAGACCTTCCTCTTTAGAAAACTGCTGAGAATAGTAGGGTTCATGTGGCATATAAGAAAATAAAATTCTGATCTTTGTTGACACCGAGAACAAACTGCATTCATTCGGCACCTCTTGAATGTGTTCTACTTTCACTTTCAAATCGTTCAAGTTGATAAATTAAACCATCATACAACCATGCAAATGATTCTTAGCTCTTACAAACAAGTAAATAAAGTCATTACAGCCAGAAAAACAGCCCTAAGTACTCAACAATGCCTTTTATCACAAAAAAAGTTATGGATTATATATTTGGAAACTCCTTTCGACTACACCAGGCATGAATACCACAGTGATTTAACCCATAATTGTGAGTGAATTTTAAAAGCCGGTATTCTGGCAAAGCCTAGAATATAACGCATTAAAAAAATCATACTTTTTGGCGAATCGATCAAGATATGAGCGTTTCAAAAATGTACAGCGCAGATGACAGCGATGAAAAATCTGTAACAATTTTCACAGTTTTACCTTTCTGGGCATATCTGTACATGGTCTAATTGGTAAAATGATAAACAGTCCGTAAACATAAAGAAGACAAAATGTTTAGTTCCCAAATGTAAAATATGCTGATTTTCATTCCAAAATCTGATGCCCCTTCCATAGTAAAGTTAGAATGGTGACAACCAGTTAAAAACTCAAATCTGGTTAGAATTTTGGGAAACTTACTTATCATGCAAATAAACTTGTCTGCTATTAACACTTGTCTGCTATTAGCGATTAACACTCTTTAATTCAGCACTACTGTCGATGTACCAGGCAAGCACATTCAGCTGATTTAGTGTAATTAAACCCGGAACAAATGAATTTACATCGTTTGACTAATTCCGGTAAGACAGGCTACCGTAAAAGACGGTTGATTTGTCGGGACTTGCCGGCCTATGGGAAAAAGGTGTTAACTAACTGCAAAATTGATTGTTCAATTTATAAAAAATGTATTTAGGGGGTGGAAACCAATTTGGTGGATAAGATGTATGTTTAAATAAAGGATTGTAATAAAAATTAAACAGTAATTTTATTTTATTTTTATGTTATTAGCTAATAGGAATGTATTTCCATGAAATTGAAAACGCCGGGCTCCGTTTCAAAAACGCCGGGTTTGTCTTTTAAACTAATTATGAAATTATAATAGCATATTAACCTATTTTTTTCAATCTTAATGTGAACAAAAAAGATAGTCCAGAGGTTAGCGATCATTTCTAAAACATTTTTTTTTCAAAATATGTTGTGCGTTTCTTGAGAAGAAGATTTTTATGTTTTGATTTTTTTTTGCAACTGTGGCCATCGATGACCTACTTTTAACAAATTTGAAAAGCATTAACCTTAGGATTATCCATGTGAAGTTTGGTCAAAATTGACCAAGCAGTTTCTGATGAAAATTCGTTTGAAGCAAAAGATAACAACGGACCGACAACAGATGAAGTGATCACTATAGCAGATGTGAGCTTTCGACTCAGAAGAGATAACTAGAAGGGTGTTCCACGGAACACTCGCCGTGTGCTTATTTCAGCAAGTACAATCTAACTGTATTTAAGTTGAAAACAAGTGTGCAATGCTTCCTGAATTATGGAGCATTTATTTTTAAAGTGTAAACGTTCATGAAAAAGTGCATAAAACCGCATTGGATAATTGGTAAGGAAGAACTGTGTAAAAAAGAGTATGATAATGGACCTTTGAAAACGGCCGAGCACGACACCTATGAAATATTGCAGTCTCGGTTTGATTGAGACTGTTCAAGTTTCATGACCATAGGTCAATATGTTGCCATTTGCAAGTGATGATCTAGGTTAGGTTGCAGGTTAAAGTTTTATGAAAAGGGGCATAATTGTGTGAAGTTACATGAACATAGTTTATACCTTTCAAGTTATGACCAGTTATGAGCAAACCAGGCTGCAGTTTAAGTTTTTTGAAAAGGGGCATAACTCTGCTGAAGTCAGAGTTATTATTCGTGGGTAACAATATTCTGTGTGGTAAGATGAATACGTGTTTGAAGTTTCATGAACAAAAGTCAAATAATTATTAAGTTATGGTCAGTTATGAGCCTGATTGTGTTGCAAGTTAAAGTTTTATTAAAGGGGGCATAACTCTTTCAAATTAAAAGTCAGAGTTATTGGACAGTGTAATAGCATTTCTTTGGTTAAGATGAATATGTGTGTGAAGTTTCATGAACAAAGGTCAAATCATTTTCCAGTTATGGCCAAGGTTAGGTTGCAGGTTAAAGTGTGACGGACATCAGACGACGGACGACGGACAAAGTGATCCCTAAGTGTATGCCATGCTACGCAGGCGACACAAAAAGCTGCTTTTGAAGACAGCTACTTTGATGTTTAATGTATTTATTGAGGCTAAAATACTTTTTCAAAGGTACATAATATGCACTTTATGTAAAAATGTGTAATAATTATTTAATAGTGACCAATTTGGTTGGAGCATACCGTATATTGTGATCTTCATAATAAGATATAATATTCTCAGAGAATAGGTTGCTATTAAATCGACAAATATAACGGAAACAGTCAGTCGCGAGGTTATCACTTAAGCTTGTGTAGCCTTTGGCCTTCAGAGTTAAACACACACACATATATAGAAACGTGTATATTCATTTGAAAGTGTAGCACTTGAAGTATATTATAATCAGTATATTATTTCCTCAACACCCAGTGATGGTGTATATATGAAATTGTCAGGCTATTTCAAGTTATGTTAATTTTCGCATGCTGTGTATTAATGCTGATTTTGTTTATATCAACAAATCAGCCATAAATACTCATTCTGCCATGTCAAGATCCTTCCAAAATGAAATAAACTATCCTGTTATTAATTAACTGAAGCTGTGTGATTCAACCCATGCTGATTACAAATACTGATTTTGTTTATAATGACAAATCAGTCATAAATAATCAATCTAAATTAATAGAATTTATCATGGGAAAACTTCACTGTATTGGCACTTTGCGGACATATTGGCACCCTACATGTAACGTTGATTGAGATACATTATAACTTAATTCTGATCATTTTTAGAATAGCCTACTCCAGTACATCAGTGAATAATGATTGATGTATATGATGAAAAAATGTAACTTGTAATCATTAAACGTGAATGCCACCTGTCTGTGACTTTAATACATCTTGAACCGCATCCAGAAAGTTGTTTTTTAAGTAAAATATTTTGGACGGCTGCCACTTATAGCAGTGAGAGAGTTGAACATAGTTAATAATATTAAAATAAATGTGTTTTTCTTCAGGTCTGCTTAGAGCCTGGGATGAAAATTGAAATTGCTTAGAGGCAGTGTGTTACCAGTGTGTTACCACAGCCAGACAACCACAGCCAGACTGTTTTCACCAAGTCACATTTTCCAGTCTCAGAGTATATTAATAACTACACTAAGAGCCTTGTATGGGCCTCATCTGTGTAGTTAAGCTAAGTTTTTGAAAAATCTATAAATTTATCAATGTAGATCTATATTCTTTGCAAAATATTCGGCATAGCACACCTGCAATTCTCAGGCTTTTTATACTAAAAATTAAAATGAATGGACGAATGATGTTTCACATCACATTGACACATAAATAGGGCATATTTTGTGTAGTACGGATGTAAAATGAAACAAACGAAAAAAAGTCCTTTAATATATTTACATCTAAAATATTACATTGAACAAAATTTGTCCAGTGGATAGCACGGTGGAGTTCAAATCTGGAACTTTCGGATTTAAGTCACACATGCGCCACTGAGTTCGTCTGTGTTTGAGGCAATACACCATCCCTCAGCCTTGTTTGTTCCTCAGCCTCGTTTGTTGGATTGGAATTTAATTTGAGGGATCTATTTTCCGAGCACGTTAAAGAACCATAGAAACTAGAAATTGTTATTGTCCATGGGATAAAAACGAATGGCTCCCCCACTCGCCGAACAGACATAATTGACGAGTCTAGGTCCAACCGTTCTCTATTGATCTGCGATCGTTTTGATATTCAATATCCCTGTGACTGTATCTCTAGTTATTGATCGGATATTGTTTTATTATTGATCGGGGATCGTTTTGATAGTCAAGGTCACCGCGACCTTGACCTTTGACCTAGTGATCCCTAAATCAATAGGAGTCATTTACTGGTCATGACCAACCATCCTTTTAAGTTTGAGGACCCTAGATCCAACCATTGTCTAGTTATTGATCGGACATCGTTTTGATAGTCAATGTCACCGCGACCTTGACCTTTGACCTAGTGACCTCAAAATCAACAGGAGTCATCTACTGGTCATGACTAACCATCCTACAAAGTTTGAGGACCCTAGGTCTAAGCACTGTCTAGTTATTGATCGGAAATCGTTTTGATAGCCAATGTCACCGCGACCTTGACCTTTGACCTAGTGACCCCAAAATCAATAAGAGTCATCTACTGGTCATGACCAACCATCCTCCCAAGTTTGAGGACCCTAGGTCTAACCATTGTGTAGTTATTGATCGGACATCGTTTTGATAGTCAATGTCACCGCGACCTTGACCTTTGACCTAGTGACCAAAAAATCAATAGGATCATCTACTGGTCATGACCAACCATCCTTTCAAGTTTGAGTACCCTATTTCCAACCATTCTCTAGTTATTGATCGGACATCGTTTGACACAGACAGACAGACCTACAGACAGACAGACATACCTACAGAAAGAAAGCACAAAATCAACATGGCTCCCCTACCACACTTTGTGTGGGGGAGCCATAATATATTCATTAGTAAGAGTAAGGCAGGTTCTCGGATTCCTATGTGTTCTTCCCCTCTCTCTTCGACGGCTCTAAATAATGTATAATGTGTTGATGAGTCCAACAATTACTTTCAGTTCATCATACTTGTAAAAAAAAATCTATCGCCAATATTCATCTAATTCAACTCTACAACTTGTTGATTTTTTAAACTGAAACGAAATATATGTATCAATTTTATTTTCCTGTGTGCCCTTCCCCTCTCTCAGGGGCGGCTGTAAAAATATTTAACACAAACAAATGGTAAGAAAAGTAACCGGTGGTATCCGTATTTTGGTCCCGCATTTCAAATAACCAGTGATGATGTTTAAACATTAAAGTAAAATTAGAAGGTCATGTTATATAGATTTTTCCTGGTCAGTGTTCTCACCATGTTCTGTTTTATTCATATTCTTTTTTGAAAAGTTCTGTAGTCACTATTTATTCATCTATTTCAACTCACCAACTTTTAGCTATTTAAGATGAAACGAAAATATGACGTATGTTTAAATAGATTCTGTATCATTTTTATTTTCAGAGTCCCTGATGTCCTGATACCCTGTGAGTTAGCTGTAAAAAGTTCCTGAAGTCACAGAATATATGGGAGGATGTTATTTAAACAAGTGTATAATATCGTTGTATAACATAACAACAGAATCAGAATTACTTAAACAAACGAGAACAGAATAATGCTACGTTGTACTGTTTTATTTCGTTTTACGAGTCAGCCATACGTCATATGGACAGTACTAGCATCAACTTCAAGAAACATAACATTTGTGACTTGAGGGAATAAGGTTATTTGGACCCTCTAATTAGAAAATTCCCAGGATCAATAATATCATATCAACATGCATGTCTGAATGTTGACAGAAATGGATCGAGCGGCTCGAAATAAAGGCTAACGCGTTAATATGGGTTTCAGTTAATCTGACGGACCATACCCAACTTCTTTATTTATAAATGTATGGTGTACGATCAGGGTCAAAATTATATCATTAGTATGATACTATATTTTTTGGCTATCATTCAAAACTTTTCAGTATCATACAAAATAAATAAGTATCATACTAGCATCAACAATATTGACCCTCGCGGTACGTAACGCATGGTAAGGTTTAAATAGTATGATACAGTATCATTTTAATAATTTAAGTATCATACTAAACATTTTATTATCATTTTAATAATTTCAGTATCATTTTAATAATTTCAGTATTATTCTAAATAATTTGTGTATCATACTTTATAATTTTAGTATCATACTGAACTCTTCAGTATCGTTCTCAAAATGTCAGTATCCTTCTAAATAATTCCAATATCATACTAAATAACTTCAGTATCATTCTAAACTATTTAGTATCATACTCAAAATTTTAATATCATTTTAAACATTTCAGTTTCATTATAAATATTTTCAGTATCATACTAAACTATTCAGTATCATTCTCAAAAGTTCAGTATCATTTTAAATAATTTGAGAATTATTTCAGTATCATACTAAACTATTCAGTATCATTCTAAAATTTAAGTATCATTCTAAATAATTTGAGTATCATTTTAAATAATTTGAGTATCATACTAAATAATTTGAGTATCATTCTAAATAATTTCAGTATCATTCTAAATAATTTGAGTATCATTCTAAATAATTTCAGTATCATTCTAAATAAGTTGAGAATCGTTCTAAATTATTTTAGTATCATACTAAATAATTTGAGTATCATTCTAAATTATTTCAGAATCATACTTAATATTGTCAGTATCATCCTAAAATTGCAGTATTATTCTAAATAATTGCAGTATCATGCTAGACTATTCAATATTATTCTAAATAGTTTCAATATCATACTAAATAATTGAGTCACCATAAAATCCCATAATTCAATCAGCCAATCAGAATAAACGCTACATATTATACACACTATTACGTCATTGTCACGTGGACAAATGACTGCATGCCTTGCTATAAGCCGGCCCCAACTGTCCAACGGAATATTTAGGGAGAACAATTATGAGGGGCAATGGGGACACATACGAGCGAATACCGCGGTTATATTAGCAAATATACAGTCTGTTTCACTAATTATGCTAATTGACATAACAAAATAAAACAATACCGTTCTTTAATATTACAAAATTATAGTATATAGAATATCTTACGTGTGTCTGTTTAATACTGAATTTATTAAACTCGCTGGATAAAATGAGGCACAGCCTCGCATCATATCAAGTTTATCTAACGAGTTTAATACATTCAATATTAAATATGTATTAAAAAGGTGGACGAAATGATATGACGCGAGGCTGTGGCGAGCATCACATCACTTTTATCCAACGAGTTTAATAAATTCAATATTAAATAGGCACGAATGTGAGATTCTATTTATCCAAAAACTCCAAAATAAAGTCTCATAAATAGAGGATATTTGTTTGTTTTGAGTGAATATAGGATTTATTTTCATCAAGAAGTGAGAAAACATATTTTCACGAGTTATTTAGCACGAGCGAAAACAGTTGAGTTTGTTCGCATCGAGGTGAATATAAATCCTATACTCAAGACAATCCAGAAAAAATATAATGCGCCAAAAAATTACGTCAATAACGTCAACAACTTAAACAACGTCAACAGTTGCATGACGTCATTTTGAGTGAAAATAATTATATTATATTTTCACACGTGAAATATAAACAATGAAAATATATGGTTTTATTTTAATTATAAAATCCACTATTTCACTGGAAAGTATATATATAATAAAGAACATGTATTAATATAGCTGCCTGTATATAATGTTTTTGTTTGACGACTTTGTATGTTGACTTGGTCTGTCACCGAGTAAACGAAATACCTCGCATTTTTTTTGTAATTCGATTCATTAAACGTTCACGAAAATCGATGAGACAATTGCGATGCACACCGAGATGAACGGAAAAGACCCAACGATGACCCGGCGGCCTTCATTTACATATTTAGTATACTAGTGTGATATGATAGCTATATCATGGCTTTATTACATTTCCACACCACAAGTTATGTGATCGATTTTATATCGAATGCTTTTATCAGTCAATTTCCAAACCGGTTTTAGAAACCAATCTGGCTGCTCGCTGACAGTTTTCATTGTAATTTAGTAACTAAAGACACACTAATAAGGAATGGTCAACTACAAAATAGGAGGTGAATAATGTGTTGACTTGCTTGTTTGAATGGTGTTTTATACCACATTTAAGGCTATATATGAGGGTCAATGTGTGTGTGGGGCAGGCGGTCTACTCAATTGTTCCTGGGTAGAACCAGTACTGTATACCTCCCACCATCCGTAAGAATCGTAACTTTCTCACAAGTCGAGTTTCCAGTGAGATTCGAACCGGCAGCGGTGAGAAGTGAGATGGTTTCCAACGCAGCAGCTTTATTATCCCGACGACGGCGGTAATTAGAAGGTGAAGGAACAGATACCGAAAATAGTGATTGTAAGACAAAAGATAGGTGTATGTATATTTGTATTTATATGTATATGCATAGGTAATAATATAAGTATGTATTTGTGTGTGCGTGCGTGCATGCGTGTGTGTATGCGTGCGTGTGTGTATGTGCATATATGCAGCACACTCCAACAGTAATAACGGTAAAAAGAAAACTTATTCATGGAATTGATATCCACCGCCTTTTGAAAAACAATATATTTAATAGGTCTGGCAAAAGGAACATTGAGAGAGATAACATACACAGAACCCCAAAAGAAACACTTTTGTTTATTATGCTTTTATTATTTGTCGATTTTCACAGAGATGAACAAAGAATAATAAAACAAAATCTGATGCACCATGTTGAAAAAGTTGTTTTATTTGCGATTAGAATGTATTTTGTTTAAAAGCATCACTCCAATCATTCCACACTGAAAAGTAACAAGATGGCCAAAATGGCCATAAATTGCTCACCTGATGATCTTCGCAAAGATGAAAAGAAGTCCAGCTTAGAAATGTATAACATAATTAGGTCATGCAGTTGATGGCCTCCATCGCAAATTCGAAGGCCATCTTAAAGTGTTCAGGCCCAGTAAGTGTAATTATGGTTATAGGGTGAGGATCGGAACAGTTTCCAATTGATGACCCATGGGCTATTTCCCCAGGGTCGGGGAAAGACCCCGGGGCCGATGATGTTTGCATGGTTGTATCTGTCTGTTCATGCCCAAAAGTGTATAGATGGTTCATAAGGTGGACCTTTTAACAGTTTCCTAGTAATATCTCAGGGTTATGTCCTCAGGATTGGAGATGGACAAATGACCCGATGCTAGTTGGATGGTTGTATCCATATCTTCATGCCCAGTAAGTGCATATATGGTTTATATAGGGTGGAAATCTCAACGGTTTCTAAGTTAGGATCCAAGGGCCATTTCCACAGGGGAGTGGATGGATCCCAAGGCCTAAGCTGGTATAATGGTTGTTTCCGTCTGTTCATGCCTAGGAAGTGTACATATGGTTATAGGGTGCAGATTTGAGCGTTTTCCAAGTTATAAACATGCGTAGTAAGTGTATATATGAGTATAGGGTGAAAATATCAACCGTTTCCAAATGATGACCCATGGGTTATGTCCCGCTGAGTGGGGATATACCATAGGGCCGATGCTGGTTGAGTGATTGTATCCGTCTGTTCATGTCCAGTAAGTGTATATATGGTTATCGGACAGGAAAGTAGCATTCAAGGAGGACAGTAAACCACAAAACACAGAAACAAACACGCAAACAGACAAACAAGAAGGCAAAAGCAATAATAAATGCAAACGACATCACAAACACAAAAAGGGTTGACAATAGGGCTACCGCCTTGGAACGGTCAGTGGCAAAGTAGGCCACTGGGGGTTTAAACCGGTTCTAGGGTGCACCAAACCTCACACTTACCCTACTGTCATCCCATTAAAACAGGACAGTGTAAATAAAGAAATCCCCGCCATGATCTAATCTCTAACCAACAAGGCAGTATCAATAGGCAATATAAGTAAAACACAAATATGCTCGTGTAAATATAATACAAAAAAAAAAAAGCCTAGAAAGCCACAATGAAGGTACTCAATGACTTTGCAGAAGCCAGAGCAGTAAGAGAATAAACCATTAAGGGCACGACAAGAAAGATCATGGACAAACATCAAACGCCACCGTCCCAATGGGCTTTAGGTAGGCGTCATCATAGGGTCCACAGCCTGTCTGGTCATCGTACAATTAAAGAGGAAAGCATCGTGGCGAACTGTAAAAGGGTCCACCACCAAGCATGCAGTACGTTGCAAAATGATAGGGTCTTAACCTCTTTTGATAAACTTTTTAACAGGTTTAACAAAGATAGTATGAAAGTGATCATGACCTAGAATCTTACGAAGTTTATAAATCACATCACCATAGAAGTCAGGTTGTGATAGTCCTTGTCGCAGAAGAGTCCTTAAATTACTTTTATATTTGGAAAGAAGATCAGGGTTACGATAATAACATTTTGCAAAGTTTTTACGAAGTTTATGGTAACGGTAAACCTGATTGAGTAACTTTTTAGTTATACAAAGATTACGAATATTAAAGTCCTCAACTCGAGTAAAAGCTCTAGAAAAACGAATTGGTAGAGGAACATTCGCTGATGTAAAATGCAGATATATGACAACGCTATGAATTGTGGTTTAGGAGAATACTTTTCAATTGTATCCCTATATAATAAATACTGAAAATGTGGATCCCTTGAAAGCAACAAACACAAACAAAAATAAAACTAGCAGACTCGGTTTTATTGAGTCTGTTCATGAGAGGTAATGTTAAGTGCAACACCGCTCACGCCTTCTAGCACTGGCTTAAGCGATATTGTACTTTAAAGCCACACATACTGGGCTATAAGTCTATATTAAACACATACAATCTCAATATACAAACTTTTTCACCACCGTGGTACAGCCTTTTTAGCACATGTTAGGCCATATATGACCAATTTTTCGTAGTAGAGGCAGGCTATCCACCTTTTTCTGTCTAGAACAGGTACTGTCATAAGTCGAGCTCCCATTGGAAATTAAACCATCAGCGGTGAGAGGCGTGAACGTTTTAGCCGCAGCGTCTTTACTATCCCGACCTAGACAATCTAAGTACATTACAAACAAAGATGATATCCTCCAGCCAGTTGCACTTCCATTATTACGTCGGAATTACCGTAGAGGTAGAGGCACCCTCCGGCACGAACATGTGCATCCGCATACCGCACGTTTGTCTACAAGATTTCTACAGTGCAACAACGTTGATGAACTCGATTGGCCTCACTCTCATTTGTACATGCAATTTTGTGTATGTAGGTATAACGGTTTTTGAGGAGAACACAAAACAAGTTTGCGGACGGACGAACGGACGGAAACTGACGGACGGACAAACAGGCGGACAATACCATTTGTATATGCTCCGCCGTCATAAGAAAGTATCCACTTCTAAATATTGATATACAAATACCATGAGAACCAATAATCACAATTTTTCGTATTATTATATTAGATACAACATTTACAAATATGTTTTAATATGCACTGATTTTAAGGCTTTGCCAACTCGCACGGAGCGCACGTGCACAATGGGGCTTATTTGGATTACCTCAAGCTATATAGCAAGTTGCAATGTTCTTAGTGTTTTAGTGTATATTGCAAGGATAATAAAGAAAAACGCCATAGTTTGTTTTCAATATTTCATAAAAATGGGACGTTTAAATGACGCTCAACGTAATCAAGCAGTGGGCATGATTGAAGAGGGTATGTCATATCGGGAGGTGGCACGTCGAATGAACTGCACACACAGAACAATTCAACAGCTAGTTGAACGGAACAACTTGCTCGAGAGACTATACGTATACATGGTCGACGTGTCAGCGAGTCAACCATAAGTGCGAGTTGACAAAGCCTTAAAATCAGTGCATATTAAAACATGTTTGTAAATGTTTTATCTAATATAATAATACGGTTTATTCTCTCTTTTTGCCAACCTTAGTTATTTTCACTCCATGGTATACGCCTACCTATAATTGGCTATACTGTATAAAATAAATTAAACATCACCTTAGCATTGCTTCATGTTTAAAATATTGAAATAAATTAAAAATTTAATTAAACTAGCAAAATGAAAGTTATTATAGCATGTAAGCAAGAACAATAAGATTATAAAATATTAAATTGTGGAAGTAAACGAGCAAACACAAACACTTTATTTCAAAGCTGTTTTAATCAAACAAAGCTGACAAGTCGGATATAGGTATTTTATTTTTCTAAACTTGAATAAAATGGTAAAATGCTAATTAATACTGTTCATTATTTCATTTTTTCCAAACTTACATAAAATTGGAATAAGAGGATACTTTCTTTTTAATACTTTCTTATCCAAGGCAGTCTAATTTTTCATCGTACAGTATATGAAGTTTGAGGAATTAGCGCCAATTAGTTCCATTGTTAACTATAACAAAAGACTCTCACTTTGCCAACCAAGTTAGTTTTTATCTTCAAGTGTATTTGTGTCTCATCAAGTTTAATAGTTTATTTGCGTCTTATTGTTTACAATCACATAAGCATACATATATACATTATTTCATACATAAAACACGAATTGTAAACACCATTCTAAAAGAATTATAGGAGACTATATTATTGCACATTAACATATAACATTCAATAATTCATATCAAAGCATAATTATCATTTTGGCCTGTACAGGAGTTACTAATAATACATTTAATGTGATAAGAATTGGACAACTATTGTTAATCAGCCTTATGAGTATCATATATATGATACTCAAAGTAATTTTTTATGCCATTAAAATGAGTTTAGGTGAACTGTGAAATGCATAAATAAGCACCAGCGGAGTATCCACCTAATAAGCGCAAATAAAGAAATACTAAAAAATCCGTTATCATAGCAGGTCAGACCTGTTATGAACTGATTAACAATAACTGTCCAACAATAAATAAAATACAGTACATATAAGTCGTCTGATTAAAACAATGTAACATTATTTATACAGATAAGAATTTATAGTTTGTAAAATCCCGAAACAGGTTTTGACACACACTCTTACCATTCCCTGGTTGGAAAACAATATTTCATTTTTTTTAAACCGTTTAAAGTATTTAAATCAGGGCGGATCGTTTCAAGCTTTGCTAACCAAAGCCTCTCTAATACCATTATAAAAACTGCACTTAAGAATAGCATAAATATCATCCTCAACACCTGTCTTACAAAGTGGGCATACCCGATCATTTTTTTAATGCGTTCATATCGCCCTGTCTTTAATCGTAAAGGTGCAACTCCGCATCTAAACCTTGCAAATGCGGACCGATGATGCAAAGATAATATAACTTTGCAATAATTCTCAGCGCAATACTCTGACTTAAACACTTTATATGTATCAATGTTTATAGGTTATTAAAATTGTATTCGGATATATGTTTTTTCGCGTATTAATATTGCGCGACTTTGGGAGCGCAATATATATGAGCGAAAGAACGAGTGCATATATCCCAATATAAATCTAATAACTTTTTTTATTGCATACGCATTTTTAAATTATAACAATACAATAGATTGTAACATTTAATTTTCACCAAAAAACATTTATTTCAAACAGACATGTTGTCCTTACATCGTGTGAATTTTCACAATGAAATCTATGGGAAGTCATAACCGTCAAATGTGGACATTTACAAACCATTCAATGACAGGCCGTTTAATTCAGCATGAAGTCTTTTGATGACGTACATATTGATTCGATGCGACGTGTAAACTCTGTTCATTCGTTACAAAGTAAATTAATACGGTTCGAAGTGAAATGATACGGTGTAAAATGTCAAACCATACGACGCAAATAGAAAGCTTTCAGTGCAATGACAAAACATTTGACAAAACAACTAATGCAATACAATAAAATACAAGTCGGTACGATGAAAACTTAAACGATTCATCGAAAAATGTGAAGTGATACACATCAAAGTAAATGAGTATGATGCAATATGAATCAGTTTAACGCAAACACATTTAGTCTGTTGGCAAGTAAAATAATCGGACGAAAATAAAGTCGGTGCAATGCAAACACAATCCGTTCGACAAAAACTGATTTTATTACGTGCAAAGTGAAACGGTACCGTGGCGGCAGGAAGGTTCGAATTCCCTGTTTAAGCAGTGTTTATTGTCAACTAAAACATAACATAAAACAAAAGTGGATGGGACATTTTAAGCAGTATTCATTGTCAACTAAACCATAACAAAAAACAAAAATGGAGGGGCATTTTAAGCAGTGTTCATTATCAACTAAACCATAACAAAAAACAAAAGTGGAGGGGCATTTTAAGCAGTGTTCATTGTCAACTAAACCATAACAAAAAAAAAAAGTGGATGGGGCATTTTAAGCAGCTAGTGTTCATTGTCAACTAAACCATAACAAAGACAAAAGTGGATGGAGCATTTTAAGCAGTGTTCATTGTCAACTAACCCATAACAAAAAAAAAAAGTGGATGGGACATTTTAAGCAGCTAGTGTTCATTGTCAACTAAACCATAACAAAAAACAAAAGTGGATGGGGCATTTTAAGCAGTGTTCATTGTCAACTAAACCATAACAAAAAACAAAAGTGGATGGGGCATTTTAAGCAGTATTCATTGTCAACTAAACCATAACAAAAAACAAAAGTGGATGGGGCATTTTAAGCTGCTAGTGTTCATTGTTAACTAAACCATAACAAAAAATAAAAGTGGATGGGGCATTTTAAGCAGTGTTCATTGTCAACTAACCCATAACAAAAACCAGAAGTGGATGGGACATTTTAAGCAGCTAGTGTTCATTGTCAACTAAACCAGAACAAAAAAAAAAAGTGGATGGGGCATTTTAAGCAGTTTTCATTGTCAACTAAACCATAACAAAAAACAAAAGTGGATGAGGCATTTTAAGCAGTGTTCATTGTCAACTAAACCGTAACAAAAAACAAAATTGGAAGGGCCATTTTAAGCAGTGTTCATTGTCAACTAAACCATAACAAAAAACAAAAGTGGATGAGGCATTTTAAGCAGTGTTCATTCTCAACTAAACCATAATAAAAAACAAAAGTGGATGGGGCATTTTAAGCAGTGTTCATTGTCAACTAAACCATAACAAAAATCAAAAGTGGATGGGGCATTTTAAGCAGTGTTCATTGTCAACTAAACCATAACAAAAAATAAAAGCGGAGGGGCATTTTAAGCAGTGTTCATTGTCAACTAAACCATGACAAAAAACAAAAGTGGAAGGGGCATTTTAAGCAGCTAGTGTTCATTGTCAACTGAAACATAACAAAAAAACAACAGTGGTTAGGGCATTTTAAGCAGTGTTCATTGTCAACTAAACCATAACAAAAAACAAAAGTGGATGGGGCATTTTAAGCAGCTAGTGTTCATTTTCAACTAAACCATGACAAAAAACAAAAGTGGAAGGGGCATTTTAAGCAGCTACTATACAGCACCTGGATTATCTTGGGATGCTTTACTCAAACATTCAAAAATAGAATTAGAACTTTTGACAGACATTAACATGCACTTATTTATAGAAAAAGGTATGCGTGGTGGAATTAGTATGGTATTAAAACGATATGCCAAAGCAAACAATCCACATGTAGCTGATTATAACCCTAACGAGGAAAACAACTTTTTAATGTATTATGATGCAAATAATCTTTATGGGTGGGCAATGAATCAGCCACTTCCATATTCTTGCTTTGTTTGGAAAGCCAAAAACAAGACTGGAACATTTTCTAAACCAAAACCTGGCAAAGGACAAATGCTTGAAGTTGATTTGGAATATCCTAAAGAACTTCATGAAGCTCACAATGACTATCCGCTTGGACCGGAAAGGTTAGCAGTGGAAAAAGAATGGTTGTCTGAATACCAAAAAGATCTGTTAGAAAATAATAGCATGATAAATACAGAACAACTAGTTCCCAATCTTAGGGACAAAGAAAAATATGTGATACATTACAAAAACCTGCAACTGTATTTATCTTTAGGCATAAAACTAAAGCAAATACACAGAGTATTAGAATTTAATGAAAAAACATGGATGGAATCATACATAAACCTAAACACAAAACTTAGAGGAAAGGCTAAATCAAAATTTGAAACAGATTTTTACAAACTTATGAACAACTCTGTGTTTGGCAAAACAATGGAAAATCTACGCAAGCGGACTGATATAAAACTAGTTAAAACTGACGGCTCTGAAAATGAAAAGATAAGAAAAATAATAGCCAAACCCAACTTTAACAGGCGTATAAAATTTTCAGATGAATTGTCAGCAATACATGTGAACAAAACAAAATTAACATTAAACAAACCAATCTATGTTGGGATGTCAGTATTGGATTTATCAAAGTACATGATGTATGATTGGTACTATAATACCCTAAAGAAAAGGTACGGAGATGACTGTACTTTATTATACACAGACACTGACAGCCTACTGGTAGACATCAGAACAGATGATGCATACAAAGACATGGCTGAAATGAGAGAGTATGACTTGAGTGATTATCCTCAAAACCATCCAATGCATGATGATACAAACAAAAAAGTATTGGGTAAAATGAAAGACGAATGTGCTGGTGTTGCTATAGCCAAATATGTTTGATTAAGACCCAAGCTATATTCTATTTTGAGAGCGGATGAGCAGGTTATTGAAAAAGTAATAAATAAAATGAAAGATGAATGTCCTGGTGTTCCGATAGTTGAGTATATTGAATCAAGACCCGAACTATATTCTAGAGCGAATGAGCTAAGATCCGGACTATCTTCTATTTTGAAAGCGGATGAGAAGATTATTAAGAAAGCAATAGGTAAAATGAAAGATGAATGTGCTGGTGTTTCTACAGTTGAGGATATTGGATTAAGATTCAAACAAGATTCTATTTTGAAAGTGAATGAGCAGATTATTAAGAAAGCAAAGGGTGTAAAAAAATATGTAGTCGAAAAACACATAAACTTTGAGAACTACAAGGATGCATTGTTTGGCAAGAAAAAATATCCATGAAATGAATATGATACGATCAATAAAGCATCAGATATTTGGCGTAACAGTAAACAAATCTACATTAACACCATTTTACTCAAAAATATATATACGAGAAGATGGAATTACAACTGATGCACATGGTTTCTATAAAAACTTATGAATTTGAGTATCAGCAGGAACAATAAGTAATTCTTATTTGACAAATCCTCTCTGTAGCGCTGGTGCTTTCAAATAATAAACTCTTATACATTGCGTCACCATATAACTTTTAATCTTGTGAATATCTACACACCACATTGGATCAGTTGCTCTGCGTCTTCCAACTTCTTGTTCCCCGGGTTGATATAAATATCTTACACTTGCATTCATACAGATAGGGTCATCTTTTAATGTTTTTGTTTCAACAGGAGGATGCTTTTTTGTTTCCACATTTATTGCTTTAACAACTTCTGGTAATCTCTTTACGCACTTTCTGTTGCGTTTTTGGGAGTCTATTTCCTTAGCATACTGATAGCCAAACAATCTTTCAGCTAATGTTCTGTTAAATCTTTCCACTAACGCTTGGTCTCTGTGTATTTCTGTTCTGCCCCGTCTGATATTAACTTTGTGTTTTGCCATCAACTGCGATACTGCACCCATAAATTCTCTGCCTGGATCGACTTGTAATAACTTTGGATATTTTAAATGTCGACTGTATATGTTTTCAAATGCTTTAGCAACTTCTTTACTATCCTTGGAAGTCAGTGGCTCCGCTTCTTTGTATCTACTTGCAATATCAACCACAGTCAATGCATATTTATATGTCATCGCGGCCACGACCAACCCCAAAAGTATCATGCGGTAAAAATAACAAATCAGCTTGGTGCACTCCATTCTTAGTAGAAACATCAAACCTGGGTCTAACTATTTTTTTTGGTGCAGGTAAATAATGCCTTTTTTTCACTGACACCAGCCTCTTTTGCCAATTTTTTAACTGCTGAGTAACCTCTCCAAAATCCTTTTGGGCTGTAATAAATCTTTTCCATTTTTTCTACTAAAGATTAAACTTTATATAACTATAAAGACAAAATGGAAATCACAACTGCACGATTTGATGAACTGCTCGAAGAGCAATATCAAAATAGCACAAAGAAATGGACAGACTTGGAAGTAAATAAAATATACACTATTACAGATACGAAAATAGTAGATACTGAATATGGTCCTTCCATGGTATTAACATTATTAGACAATGGTGAAGTATGGGCGCCTGGTCATCTCAAAGATAAATTAGAGAAGAGTGCTAAACCACCATATTATATGCGACCACTTGGATTGAAACCATTTAAGAACAACAAAAAAATAGGTATCATGCATATGACTTAGTCTTTTCAAAGTAAACATACTTAGTCATTCCAAATCCAAAAAAGTCCAAAGTAATTATAGTTTTAAACTTTTTTTTTTTTTATGAACTCAATTTATACGCCACAAATCCAGTTGCAGCCATGCCCACCACAATAAACGTAATTTCTCTATTCTGTTGATCCGGAGATGGTGTATAAAAATCACTCAACTTGGGCTCCGGTTCCAAAAGCAAATGTTTGCCAGTTGTGTAATAATACTGTTTCATAGCTTGGTCCACATCATCAAAAGTCTGCTCTGCATGATGCTCTTTTTGCAGTTGCTTATTAATAAAATCTAATCTCTCTGTTCTTTTTTTATTCCACTTCACTTGTGCTGCGTTTAATTGTTCCACTGCTTTGTCATGCCTCATCTGAATGACTTCCCATTTTTGAAAAGAAATAATTTGAACCGCTAAACGCCAATGCGTTTGTTAATGCGCCACCTATCATCATTGCTACTGCACTTGCCATTTTTTTATATATATTTTTTAAAATTATTTCATAATATCTGCAGGTATAATACCTTGCTTAATCAACATATCCCTCGTAGCCATTGCTAACATTATATCCACAGACAGCATCCCAAAATCTGTCATACTAAAATCCTCTTTAGGTGCTGGTCTTTTTAGTAGTTTTCTGCCAATCTCAGAATATCCAACAGTTAGAAGTGTTTCCACTCCTGCATGATACATCATATTTACAATTTGTTTTCCGTCAATACTTGCTGCCATTTTTTTTATATTATTTTTTATATTATTTTTTTAAATATGTCTAACAGTTGTCAGTATTGCTGTAAATGGTGCTAAGCACATTCCATACCTGTAATACAACTCACAACAAGCACTTGTCAAAGCATGATTAATAAATGGGTCTTCCTCCAAATCTTCTTTCAGCTTTGGTGGATTTGTCACATTGAAATATTTTGATACTCCCATCACATACAAGTTAATAAAAGAATTGCCTAAAGTCTTGGTCATACTTGCCCCAAGCCTTGCTTCATATCTGCAGTAAAGTTTGTTAATTTCATCTGGTGGCATGCCATCTATATTCGTGAGTTGTATGTCTTAACCCAAATATTGACGACTACCACCGCCAGCCACTATGGCTGATAATCTTTCTTTTTTTGTTTCTTGTTGCTTTGATTCATCACGTTCTGTGAAACCTTCCGATATGTCTTGTAATAGTTCTTCCGCATTCATTTTTATATTAATAATTTTATTTTTTATCTTGAAATAAACATAAAACATAAAACAACCAGCTGCGATATTCATGCAAGTAGTAATTGTTAGTATTGTTAATAGCATTGTTATTAATATTGCTATTTTTTTATTAGCATTGTTAATTTGCTGCAAGCATTGCTATTAACATTGCTACTTTGCTATGAGCAATGCTATAAGCATTACTATATTTTTTGATATTTTCATTATATTTTCATGTCAGTATTGCTATTAACATTGCTACTTTGCTGTTAGTATTACTATTAGCAACAAAGCAATGCTGTTAGAAAAAAAGAATTGCTGGTAGAAATTGTTCAACCCAATAACCAGTCGGTTGGTCAGTCCTCAAAATTAACTTTGAATATTTAGTTTTTGCTAAAGCTTTTCTTATTCTGGTTCTCTCCTCCAGCGTCGGAATAACATCATTTTCTCTCAAACAATTTTCATAACTATCTCTGTCTTTAGTGTAAAACATACACAACCATTTTGCTTGCTCTCTCAAATCTTTCAATACAGAATTATATCTCTGTGAAATAACCCATACTGATTGTTTGGCGTGGCGGCCAGAGAATGCCAACTCTGATAACATATCTTTTTTCTTTGGTAATTCTTTTGTGGCTGAGCAATCGTCAATAATGTATAATGTGGGCTGGCCAGCATATTGTTTGAAAAATAAACGCAACAGTTCTTGTAGCATTTCTTTACCTTTGCTAACGGGATTGACAATTATTATTTTTTTATCTTTTGGATGTCTTACATCACCTATCCAGGATCTATTTTTATAAGCCTCGTTCCACTCTATAGTTGGACACAGTATAATTATATGTTCAAAAACTCCAACATACTCTTGTCAAGTATGTCAAGAACAAACTCTGTTTTACCACAGCCTGTCTGACCACAGATAATGGCACTGTGTGGATATTTAGGATATTTTTGTTGTAAACTAGTATCGTACTTCTTTGAAGCTTCCATCTTCGAAATTGATTTGCGCATCTTGTATTATATATATATATAAGTATTTAAAGTTTGATCTGCATCTGCTTTTTTATTTATTGGTATCGTTATACCTTCACTGCCGTTTTCTATTCTTCTTCCACTGCCGTATAATAAATTGTCATCACATGTTCTAAGGTCAAGCCACAAAGCATATGTTTTTGTCAGTTAGATAGGTCTCAAAAGAAACATTGGTAAAAATTAATTCCCTCGCTACTATTTCTGTCTCTTTGTTTCTTTTTGAGGTCAAGGCAAAATATTTGTTGATTTCATCCCAATGTTGATATGCCTTCATACCCTGACTATACAACTGATTTGGTACTCCCTCTATTGTCATTTCAACCTTTTCAATCTTTGGGTTGTAATAGGTTTCTGCGCTTGTTCTTTCGGGGTCTTCAAACAGCATTAAAATACCTTTCATGCTCTGTGCTGGTGTATTAATGTTGATGTTCCAAATGGTTTCAGATTTGTTTGCTATTATTTTTCTATGTCGCAAGATACGATCATACATAAATACTATCTTACCATTGATTTGCTGGCTTATTTGTCTGGCTAATTCAACATCACTAACCGTATCAAATTCCAAGCAGATATTTTTTATTACATAATATGCATCAGCATCACTGCTTTTGATAACTTTGTTATAATCGTTAAACGTTAATTCATATTCTAACATATCGCCAAGCCCCGCTTGATAAAATGGCATATGACTTTCTAACATTTCAAAGTCCAGTGGAATACAAAATCTATTTCCATAAGCTTCTGCTATAGCTTCATCTTCGGTGTCTGAGGATTTATCTCCCGCACCAATTCTATGTTTTAACATGTTTGCTTTACCAATACCTTGGTAAGCTATGTTTACTCGTTCAGAAGGGCTTTTCCATAAATCTACATAACAATGATATATATCACTGTCATCTATTGACATGACTTCATTGCCACTTATTCTTATTGTCATTTTTTTCACAATTGTTCTACCCAGATTTTGAAATAGAGTAGCGTTGGCGTCTGTTCTGCTTTTAAGTTCTACTTCAAAGGCAAGACGAGCAGTACGAGGAACTATTACATCATAAGTAATTAGATTGGGAAATCTTACAAGCAGTTGCTGGTTTTGGTCTATTGTCGATGGATTATTAGTTATTACTACACTTGTGCGGATGCCCTTGGCACCATGAGTTTCTCTTAGTTTGCTATGAGGGCTGAGTTTGTTTCCGTAAGCCGACATTGTTTTTATTTTTTAAATATATTTTTTAAAATTAAATAAAATAAACAATGGCTGAAGGCGGATTTGACAATCCTGTGTACGATCCAGGTGTTGAAGATATGACTGAAGAAGACTGGGATAAATTACTTGATGACGAATTTATACAACCTGGCTCAGAATTTCAGAGACAAATTGTAAATGAAAATAACCATATTGATCAGCTTCAAGGGGAAGATAAAACAGAAGAACAACTAACACAAAATGTTGTTAGTAGATCAATTTGTTACTGAAGTTAATGCTGAGATCAGCGGAATTGATTATAAAAATGATTTCAGAGTGGCTAAGGACGAAATTGGTAGAACAATGTTATATGCAGTTCAGTTGGGAACAGATGATGTTCCACTTACCTATTATAAGGGAAATAATCCAAACGAACCAATCAAGTTTTATGCACTGGACACTCTACTTAGAAAACATGGCATTGACTTCATAAAAAATAATTTAAAAATATAAGATTACTTAGCCCCACATGAATGAAAGGCTCAGGGTAGGGCAGAATTAGCATCCTTGGCAAAAACAAGAGATACCCTCACAAAAGAAGGAGAAAATATACCAATGCAAACTTTTTCAACAACTGAAGATGTACAAAATACAGTAGATGCTGTAAATATAATTGAAAGTAATTTGAGTAATATAGATGAAACTCATCCTAAAACTGCTGTTCAACCAGAAGATCTAACACTGCGAGAAATACGAGGTTTAGATAAGAGATTGCAAAGCTTTCGTGGAGAACTTACTAATAATCTTTCAAAGCTCACTGAGCTTGATAAAGATATAAAAAAGAAAAACAAAAATTAGAACAGGTTAGCAACCCCGGGCAGGAGGATGAGTTTCAACAAGAGCGCATACGTGACAGAATAAAAAACTTAGAAGATGAAAAAAGTGCACGACTTGAAGCGGCAAGTGTAAACAAAGAAGCATTACTCAGTCAAATAAACAGGATAAAAGAAACTATAAATAAGGTGTTAAAAGAAGACACAACATTTGGTGAGAGAATAAAAACATTATTCAGAGAGCAAGGTGTTACTATTGTTAGTATTTTGACTGCCTTTGGTATGATTATTGGGATATTAGTTGAGACCATTATTCCTACAACGGGAGGAGGGACTGCGCCAACTCCAACTCTAAAACCTGATCCATCAAGTGTAAAGTAAAAGATTGGATAAAAAAACAACTATTTAATCTTGGTAAACTTCTTGCCAACCTAGCTGGTAAAGCTGCTGCAGCACTTCCAGGAGTTATTGGTGCAATAGTAGCATGGCTTTTATCTGCAACAGGTAATGTTATTAATTGGCTTGGTAACAATCTATGGGCTTTGCTTGTGTTTGTTTCCGGGTTGTTGTATGTGGCAGCCAAAGAGTGGTTCAGTAAATCTCGTAAATAAGTAATGCAGCAAGACCTATTACTATAGTACCAACAATTATAGTTGTTTTGTTATCTTCGTGTTCAATCGCTATTTTTTGTATTTCTGGTGGGTTATGTTCCACAGTTATATGTATTGATTTATCAGAATGTTCCGGTAAAAAATTCTTTGTTGTGGTGCCTTAAAAAGGTTGAATATTTTTTGGTGGCACTGGTTTTACATTTACATCATTATTCAATCCTAATGCTTGTGCATGGGTTGCTATTACAATTTCATTATTGTAGTCTTGTATTATTCCAATTCTTAATTCCATGTCACTCGGAGACATGTACAATCCACTTCCATAGACAAAATTTACTTTACTTCTTGCATATTTTAAGGTGTTTTCATATCTTGAAATTTGACTGGGCAAGTCGATGGGGCTATTTATTGCGTCCTCTACATTTGCTAAAAATTGTTTTTGTGCATCAAATCTGTTCCAGTTCCAAGTATATCTGTTCTTGTTTGTGATTGTCAGCCAAGAATTGCCCAGCAGTATGTTCTTATGCTGTCATTGATTCTTTCTACTCCAGCTCTTGTAAATCCAAATGAACAATCTAGTATAAAAGTAGACCAGCTGTTGTCAGCCTCAGATCCTTGTGCAATGTAATCAATGTGGTATGTTTTATCACTCTCATAGACTGTGAAACTCATCGTTTTGTTGTCGTATACAGTATTTATCAAAGGATGATAACCAATATGTGTCCAGTAATTATAAATTGTTCCTAGACCATCATTATAGCTTTGTTTCTGTCTCCAGTCTGAATTTAAGTCAACGTTAAACTCCTTGCATATTCTTTCGTATGCGTTTCGGTTATATGTGTTATTAAACGCATTCCAATTTGAGTCTTGCGGCATTGCTACACTCATCTCAAATAATATTCTTCTGACTTGGTAATAGACATGAAATCGAAATAATGAACCAACCAGTGCATCAGCTTTTAGATGGTTGTTGAAATCAATGCCACATCCACCAAATAGCAAAATTCAACTGATTCTGCCAAAATAACATCCAATCTGTTCCCCAGCGTTGGACTATAGCATCTGATTTGACGTATGGAAGTTTGTATTTTTTAAAGACATTGGGGAATGATGCTTTAAAGTCTTTACCGTTTGATGTAATAACTATGTTTAGATTTATTATGTCTATCACTTTTTTGTTGAAAGTATTTGAATAGTGAGCATCTGGGTTATATTTAAATTCTTTAGAAATCAATTTTATTTGTTTTTATATATATATATTAAAACAATGTTTCATACAATTTCAAACATAGACAACTCTATTAATTTACAACAGTATATCGATAATAGAGATGGAACTAAGCGCGTTTTATTAAAAGGTTTTACATACACTATCGATTGGCAAAATATTATTCATGAAACCATTAAGACACGAAACCCAGACAAAATAAAACATTTACCAGGTGGACTCTATAACTTTCAAGACTTGGTAGAAAAGTTTAAAAATCTAAATGAAAAGATTATTCTGGACAATACTGTCCAAATTGGTGCAGCCATTATACATACGCCAATAGAGACACGAATATCAAGCGGTCGTTCAAAAATGCTGGGATTCAAGGACAGAAAATGGTTGACAGGTACTAATATAGGAGATTACCCTATTGATTTAGCTCCTTATAAACAGCTATAAGTTCATCTGGAACAAGTTAATACGAGTAGTAATTATTTCAATGGTAAGCCAAGCACTATTATAGGTGTTGTACCTGTAGTAAATAAGCAGTTTGGATATATAGTATATACAAGTTTTTATCCTGAATATCACTGTCTTATGAATGGTGCAATTACTGAATTGAAAATAGAAGTTAGAGATGAGTATGGCAACAAGATATTTAATCACGGTTTGCCTATGAGTTGTGTTTTAGAAATTATTTAAAAAATATATTTTTATAAAAAAAACAATGAGTATATTTGGACCACCAAGCCCTAAAAAAACTGAAGACTTATAGGCTTTAATAAATGATGTTCAACATTTATATAGGCGAGTTGTGCCTTTTGTTGACCAGTTTAATCATTTAAAAAATAGAGTTGTTAATCTTAAATATGGAATTATAACAATATTTACGGAGGCTAAGGGCCCACTTGTGTTGAATAGAATACTCTCATTTGGTAATGGTGGAGCAGAAACAAATGTGGGGCATGTGATGACACGTCGTGGTCGTATTATGGGAATAGGTTTAGCAAGTGAACGATTAGTTAGTGACGTAACTGTAATAGTTTCTGTCAATGGTGTTGAACAACCAAATTATGGCATAACGCTTCACATCATCCCACGCAATCATGATAACTTTTATAAACCTTTAGAGATTGGTGCTGGTTCTGTTTTTAACTTTATATGCAAGGTTGCTAACGCTACCGCTGTAAATACGGTGGCATCATTATTAATTGAATTAATTTATTTTTTTATTTATTAATGAAAAAATGAAGCAACCAACAGCACCAAGTATATATCCTGAGTTGCCAGTGGAAGACGGACAAAATTATAGATTACAAAAGATTTCAGAGATTGAAAAAAAGTTAATTACAGAGCGAGATATACGTCAGTCACTTTATAAAAAATATAAACGTGGTATTAATATTACAGATGGAATTGACACTACCTTGATATCTGCAGGTGTTATTATGGCTGGGATTGGATTTGTTGTTCCAGTTTTGTTACCTTTAGAAATAGCAGCAATAGTATGTGGAGCTACAGGTGTTTGTATTAATTTTATCAGACGCAAGCTTAATGCAAAAGCTCAAAAACATCATGAAAAAAAATTTTTAAAGTTAAATAGTATAAAGCAGTTAATATCAAAAGCGTTGAGTGATGCACAAATATCTGATCAAGAGTTCAAGTTGATTTTGGATGAGTTAGATAAATATTATAGTTTAAAACAGGACACAAAACAAAAAAAGGCTGAAATAAGTGAAGTTCAAAAAAAAGAACTAGTAGAGCAGGGAAGAAAGGAAGCAATGGCAACCTTACAAAAAAGTCTAAAAAGTGTGTGATTTATTGTTTTAGTAGTGTGAGTATGATCCACCACCTTTGTATTCAAGGTCAGAAAATTGTTAATTGAATGTAATTTTGATAACTTATAAAAAAAATAAACTTGCAATCTTCACTACCCCTATTTTAAAAAAGTTTTAATAAATCAAGTAAATCCCCATTTCATGGTGATTTATTATATATGTATTATAGGCGTTTCTGTTGTAATTTGAGGCGAAACAGAGTGAGACGAAAATTACAACAGAACGCCTATAATACATATATATCATCGACGAAAATGTACTCCACCGAATGAGGCAAGTAGAATGGGAATAAGAGGAGGTTACAAGGTGTACCGAAAGAAAAACAAATCCCAATGAGTCCTGTACAATATTTTCCAAGCTTTATAGTTAGCCATTTTTCAAAATGAAGTTCAAACTAAGATTCACTTACATATTCTTAGTTATGAGACCTTCCTCTCTAGAAAACTGCTGAGAATAGTAGGGGTCATGTGGCATATAAGACTTTCACTTTCAAAGCATTCAAGTTGATAAATTAAACCATCATACAACCATGCAAATGGTTCTTAACTCTCATAGAAAAGTCAATAAAGTCATTTCAGCCAGAAAAACAGGCCTTAAATACTCAAAAATGCCTTTTATCACAAAAAAAGTTAGGGATTATATATTTGGGAACTCCTTTCGACTACACCAGGCATGAATACCACAGTGATTTACTTCTTGTATGTCTATAAGAACCCATAATTGTGAGTGAATTTTAAGATGTACAGCGCAGTTGACAGAAATTTCTGTAACAATTTTCACAATTTTACCTTTCCCATTGAGTCCTGTACAATATTTTCCAAGCTTTCTATTTAGCCATTTTTCAAAATGAAGTTCAAACTAAGATTTACTTGTATATTCTTAGCATGAGACCTTCCTCTTTAGAAAACTGCTGAGAATAGTAGGGGTCATGTGGCATATAACAAAATAAAATTCTTATCTTTGTTGACACCGAGAACAAACTGCATTCATTCGGCACCTCTTGCATGTGTTCTACTTAAACTTTCAAAACGTTCAATTTGATAAATTAAACCATCATACAACCATGCAAATGGTTCTTAACTCTTACAAACCCATAATTGTGAGTGAATTTTAAAAGCCGGTATTCTGGCAAAGCCTAGAATATAACGCATAAAAAAAATCATACATTTTGGCGAATCGATCAAGATATGGGCGTTTCAGAAATGTACAGCGCAGATGACAGCGATGAAAAATCTGTAACAATTTTCACAGTTTTACCTTTCTTTAACTGTTATATAAAATGATACTGGGCATATCTGTACATGGTCTAATTGGTAAAATGATTAACAGTCCGTAAACATGAAGAAGACAAAATGTTTAGTTCCCAAATGCAAAATATGCTGATTTTCATTCCAAAATCTGATGCCCCTTCCATAGTAAAGTTAGAATGGTAACAACCAGTTAAAAACTCAAATTTGGTTCGAATTTTGGGAAACTTACTTATCATGCAAATAAACTTGTCTGCTATTAGCACTTGTCTGCTATTAGCGATTAACACTCTTTAATACAGCACTACTGTCGATGCACCAGGCAAGCACATCTGGCTGATTTAGTGTAATTAAACCCGGAACAAATGAATTTACATCGTTTGACTAATTCCGGTAAGACTGGCTACCGTAAAAGACGGTTGATTTGTCGGGACTTGCCGGCCTCGGGGAAAAGGTGTTAACTAACTGCAAAATTGATTGTTCAATTTATAAAAAGTGTATTTAGGGGGTGGAAACCAATTTGGTGGATAAGATGTATGTTTAAATAAAGGATTGTAATAATAATTAAACAGTAATTTCATTTTCTTTTTATGTTATTAGCTAATAGGAATGTATTTCCATAAAATTGAAAACGCCGGGCCTCGTTTCAAAAACGCCTGGTTTGTCTTTTAAACTAATTATGAAATTATAATAGTATATTTTACATATATGGAAAAAAACCTATTTTTTTCAATCTTAATGTGAACAAAAAAGATAGTCCAGAGGTTAGCGATCATTTCTAAAACATTTTTTTTCAAAATATGTTGCGCGTTTCTTGAGAAGAACATTTTTATGTTTTGATTTTTTTTTTGCAACTGTGGCCATCGATGACCTACTTTTAACAAATTTGAAAAGCATTAACCTTAGGATTATCCATGTGAAGTTTGGTCAAAATTGACCAAGCAGTTTCTGATGAAAAGTCGTTTGAAGCAAAAGATAACAACGGACCGACAACAGATGAAGTGATCACTATAGCAGATGTGAGCTTTCGGCTCAGAAGAGATAACAAGAAGGTGTTCCACGGAACACTCGCCGTATGCTTATTTCAGCAAGTACAATCTAACTGTAAAGTTGAAGACAAGTGTGCAATGCTTCCTGAATTATGGAGCAGGTATTTTTAAAGTGTAAACGTTCATGAAAAAGTGCATAAAACCGCATTGGATAATTGGTAAGGAAGAACTGTGTAAAGTTTCATGACCATAGGTCAATATGTTGCCATTTGCAAGTGATGATCTAGGTTAGGTTGCAGGTTAAAGTTTTATGAAAAGGGGCATAATTGTGTGAAGTTACATGAACATAGTTTATACCTTTCAAGTTATGACAAGTTATGAGCAAACCAGGCTTCAGTTTAATGTTTTTTGAAAAGGGGCATAACTCTGCTGAAGTCAGAGTTATTATTCGTGGGTAACAATATTCTGTGTGGTAAGATGAATACGTGTTTGAAGTTTCATGAACAAAAGTCAAATAATTCTTAAGTTATGGTCAGTTATGAGCCTGATTGTGTTGCAGGTTAAAGTTTTATTAAAGGGGGCATAACTCTTTCAAATTGAAAGTCAGAGTTATTGGACTGTGTAATAACATTTCTTTGGTTAAGATGAATATGTGTGTGAAGTTTCATGAACATAGGTCAAATCATTTTCCAGTTATGGCCAAGGTTAGGTTGCAGGTTAAAGTGTGACGGACATCAGACGACGGACGACGGACAAAGTGATCCCTAAGTGTATGCCATGCTACGCAGGCGACACAAAAAGCTGCTTTTGAAGACAGCTACTTTGATGTTTAATGTATAATGTATAATGTTTAATGTGACCAATTTGGTTGGAGCATACCGTATATTGTGATATTCTGACATTCATAATAAAATATAAAATTCTCAGAGAATAGGTTGCTATTAAATCGACAAATATAACGGAAACAGACAGTCGCGAGGTTATCACTTAAGCTTGTGTAGCCTTTGGCCTTCAGAATTAAACATACACATATATATATAAACATGTATATTCATTTGAAAGTGTAGCACTTGAAATATATTATAATCAGTATATTATTTCCTCAACACCCAGTGATGGTGTAGATATGAAATTGTCAGGCTATTTCAAGTTATGTTAATTTTCGCATGCTGTGTATTAATGCTGATTTTGTTTATATCAACAAATCAGCCATACAATTTAATACTCATTCCACCATGTCAAAATCCTTCCAAATTGACATAAACTTTCCTGTTATTAGTTAACTGAAGCTGTGTGATTTAACCCATGCTGATTACAAATACTGATTTTGTTTATAATGACAAATCAATCATAAATAATCAATCTAAATTAATAGAATTTATCATGGGAAAACTTCACTGTATTGGCACGTTGCGGACATATTGGCACCCTACATGTAACGTTGGTTGAGATACATTATAACTTAATTCTGATCATTTTTAGAATAGCCTACTGCAGTACATCAGTGAATAATGATTGATGTATATTATGAAAAAATGTAACTTGTAAGCATTGAACGTGAATGCCACCTGTCTGTGACTTTAATACATCTTGAACCGCATCCAGAAAGTTGTTTTTTAAGTAAAATATTTTGGACGGCTGCCACTTATAGCAGTGAGAGAGTTGAACATAGTTAATAATATTAAAATAAATGTGTTTTTCTTCAGGTCTGCTTAGAGCCTGGGATGAAAATTGAAATTGCTTAGAGGCAGTGTGTTACCAGTGTGTTACCACAGCCAGACAACCACAGCCAGACTGTTTTCACCAAGTCACATTTTCCAGTCTCAGAGTATATTAATAACTACACTAAGAGCCTTGTATGGGCCTCATCTGTGTAGTTAAGCTAAGTTTTTGAAAAATCTATAAATTTATCAATGTAGATCTATATTCTTTGCAAAATATTCGGCATTGCACACCTGCAATTCTCAGGCTTTTTATACTAAAAATTAAAATGAATGGACGAATGATGTTTCACATCACATTGACACATAAATAGGGCATATTTTGTGTAGTACGGATGTAAAATGAAACAAACGAAAAAAAGTCCTTTAATATATTTACATCTAAAATATTACATTGAACATAATTTGTCCAGTGGATAGCACGGTGGAGTTCAAATCTGGAACTTTCGGATTTAAGTCACACATGCGCCACTGAGTTCGTCTGTGTTTGAGGCAATACACCATCCCTCAGCCTTGTTTGTTCCTCAGCCTCGTTTGTTGGATTGGAATTTAATTTGAGGGATCTATTTTCCGAGCACGTTAAAGAACCATAGAAACTAGAAATTGTTATTGTCCATGGGATAAAAACGAATGGCTCCCCCACTCGCCGAACAGACATAATTGACGAGTCTAGGTCCAACCGTTCTCTATTGATCTGCGATCGTTTTGATATTCAATATCCCTGTGACTGTATCTCTAGTTATTGATCGGATATTGTTTTACTATTGATCGGGGATCGTTTTGATAGTCAAGGTCACCGCGACCTTGACCTTTGACCTAGTGATCCCTAAATCAATAGGAGTCATTTACTGGTCATGACCAACCATCCTTTTAAGTTTGAGGACCCTAGATCCAACCATTGTCTAGTTATTGATCGGACATCGTTTTGATAGTCAATGTCACCGCGACCTTGACCTTTGACCTAGTGACCTCAAAATCAACAGGAGTCATCTACTGGTCATGACTAACCATCCTACAAAGTTTGAGGACCCTAGGTCTAACCACTGTCTAGTTATTGATCGGAAATCGTTTTGATAGTCAATGTCACCGCGACCTTGACCTTTGACCTAGTGACCCCAAAATCAATAAGAGTCATCTACTGGTCAGGACCAACCATCCTCCCAAGTTTGAGGACCCTAGGTCTAACCATTGTGTAGTTATTGATCGGACATCGTTTTGATAGTCAATGTCACCGCGACCTTGACCTTTGACCTAGTGACCAAAAAATCAATAGGATCATCTACTGGTCATGACCAACCATCCTTTCAAGTTTGAGTACCCTATGTCCAACCATTCTCTAGTTATTGATCGGACATCGTTTGACACAGACAGACAGACCTACAGACAAACAGACATACCTACAGAAAGAAAGCACAAAATCAACATGGCTCCCCTACCACACTTTGTGTGGGGTATCCATAATATATTCATTAGTAAGAGTAAGGCAGGTTCTCGGATTCCTATGTGTTCTTCCCCTCTCTCTTCGACGGCTCTAAATAATGTATAATGTGTTGATGAGTCCAACAATTACTTTCAGTTCATCATACTTGTAAAAAAAATTCTATCGCCAATATTCATCTAATTCAACTCTACAACTTGTTGATTTTTTAAACTGAAACGAAATATATGTATCAATTTTATTTTCCTGTGTGCCCTTCCCCTCTCTCAGGGGCGGCTGTAAAAATATTTAACACAAACAAATGGTAAGAAAAGTAACCGGTGGTATCCGTATTTTGGTCCCGCATTTCAAATAACCAGTGATGATGTTTAAACATTAAAGTAAAATTAGAAGGTCATGTTATATAGATTTTTCCTGGTCAGTGTTCTCACCATGTTCTGTTCTATTCATATTCTTTTTAAAAAAGTTCTGTAGTCACTATTTATTCATCTATTTCAACTCAACAACTTTTAGCTATTTAAGATGAAACGAAAATATGACGTATGTTTAAATAGATTCTGTATCATTTTTATTTTCAGAGTCCCTGATGTCCTGATACCCTGTGAGTTAGCTGTAAAAAGTTCCTGAAGTCACAGAATATATGGGAGGATGTTATTTAAACAAGTGTATAATATCGTTGTATAACATAACAAC